>CAUYON010115945.1:0-160176 GCA_963573935.1 Arctocebus calabarensis | reverse complement strand
ATTGTTGGGGATTCATTGAGGGTACAAAAAACCATGTTACACTGGTTGCATTTGTTGGGTAAAGTCCCTCTTACAATCGTGTTTTGCCCCCAAAAGGTGTGGCACACACCAAGACCCCAAGACCCCACCCCCCTCACTCCTTCCCTCTCTCTGCTCTTCTTTTCCCCACCCCTCCCTCATTCTTCCTCTCTCTGCTACCTTCCTTCACCCCCACCGTGTCAATAATTGTCATTAATTGTCCTCATATCAACTTGAGTACATGGGATTCATGCTTCTCCATTCTTGAGATGCTTTACTAAGAATGTGTTCCACTTCCATCCAAAGGCTGTAAAGTCTCCATTTTTTAATGGCTGAATAGTATTCCATAGTGTACATATACCATAGCTTGTTCATCCATTCCTGGTTTGATGGGCATTTAGGTTGTTTCCACATTTTGGCAATCAGAAAATGCTTCTTTTTTTTTTTTAATACCACTACTGTTAACTCTATGAGGTGGATTTGGCCTTTTCATCTTTTTCTTGAGGTGCCCTTGTTCTTAGTGAGCTAAGTCTCAGATCAAAGATAGACAGAGTTGTGTTCTCTGATTGTGAAAACATTTGATTCTTCTGTCAGATTCCAAGTATCCTTGGCCACATTTGTAGAACAAGGAAGGTAGAGCCCATGTTAAAGGAAACAAAGACATGTGATATTCACGTCCCACATGCTACAATGGGGACACAGTCCATCTGTAGGGTCACCGAAGTGCTAACAAGTCAGGGGAGAAGCAGTCATTTCAGGTAGAGGGCTACATATGAAGGATGACGATCTCACAATAAGCACAACCCTGCCTTGCATCACACGGGCAAGGTAGGAATACAGTGAAGAGAAGTTTTCTTTTTTTTTAAATAATGAACCATAGAATCCAATTACAGAAAGTCGCTTGGGCCCCTGAAACAAAAGGACCCAGCAATGCTGGCAAGATCCTCTTTCCATTCCTCACCTTTGCAACTGTCCTCCTGCCTCACCTCTTCCTTTTATTCTTTCTTGAAACCCGATTAATCTTCCTTCCTACACAAAGAGTGGAAAATCTACCATCAACCACATAGCAGCTCAGACATCCAGTCCAAGTTTCACAATTCCTAGAGTTTGGTTCAAGTGTCCGTCTGTGAACCAGACACTTTGTCTATAGGAAGGGGAGGGAATTAGACCATCTGGAGTCAGATGCCCCCTTCCAACGCACTCAACCATAGCCCAAAAGCAAGGTCACGCTAAGCAAGACCTGCGGTCTCCACATAGTAGATAATGAAAGAGAAAAGGTGAAACTTTCAAATTAACGCTTATCTTGTAAGCTAGCTGAATTTATTTCCAGTGCAAAATAAAAATGCTTATTATCTGGGTGCTTCTGGTTAAAAATTATTAAGGTTTTTGGCAGGTGTGGTGGCTCACATCCGTAATTGCAGCACTCTAGGAAGCCAAGGCCAGTGGATCCCTTGAACTCAGAAGTTTGATACCAGCCTGAGCAAGAGCTAGACCTGGTCTCTAAAACTAGCTGGGCACTGTGACAGGCGTCTATAGTCCCAGCTACTGGGGAGACTGAGATAAGAGGATGTCTTGAGCCCAAGAGTTTGAAGTTGCTGTGAGCTATGATGTTACAAGACTTTACCGAGGGCAACAGAGTGAGACTTTGTCTCAAAAGAAAAAAGAGTTATTAAGACTTTCAAGCAGCAGAGCATGAAACCAAGTGTGAGGCTTTTCCAAGTTGGGGGTTCTGAGTGGTGGACTGGTCTTGCACCTCTAATTGCCTTCTACAATTCTATTTTATTTTTTGAGAGAGAATCTCACTTTGTCACCCTTGGTAGAGTGCCATGGCATCACAGCTCACAGCAACCTCAATTCTTAGGCTTACACAATTCTCTTCCTTCAGTTTCCCAAGTAGCAGGGACTACAGGCACCTGCCACAACACCCGGCTATACAATTCTCTTTTAAAAGTTAAAGAAAGCTTTTTTTTGGATGATAAAGCTTATCAAGTTAGGGCAGTGCCTGTGGCTCAAAGGAGTAGGGCGCCGGCCCCATATACCAGTGGTGGTGGGTTCAAACCCAGCCCTGGCCAAAAACTGCAAAAAAATAAAAACCTATCAAGTTAGCTTACATGTCAATATACAATGTGCTTTTCTGAGGGCCTACTATGTGCTCATCCTCCCCTAAGATACCATGATATTGGGGTTCCATCTTATATGTGAAAAAATCATGCTTGGAGAAAGAAGAAAATTCTCCCAAATTCCAAATTCAAGTCCTTTGAATTGAGGTTGAGGGATATTCTTACTCTACGTAACAGAAACATAAATGTTTTAGGTAATAGTTTTTAGATTTTACCCCTTCTTCAGAAATTTTTTTTCAATGGATTTACAGTTTAATTTAATGGTGGTAGCACATCCCTGGCAGAATTGGAGAAGTATCATTTTTTTGCCTAGATCAGATTATAATATATGACAACTTTAGATCCTCAACATGACCAAAAACAGAAAGGACAAAGGACTCTATATTAGAACCACGGCAAACTTAATATCACCTAAATTGTACAAGATAAACCTAAATGTCTGCTGTGAAATGCCCTTCTCAATATTTCTATAAATTCCTGTGGACTTAGATACTCACTAGGACTTTGGACTTTTTACCTCTGAGTTTCTGTCTCCCCACTTCCCCAACCCCCACACACCTCATCTGCCACAGATACTAGTTCTTTTCATTTGAACCCCGCCAGCCCCATATTTAACACACCCCCTTTACGTTGACTTCTCAAAACCAATCATCAGGTCTTGGCATGCGTCATGCTTCACTAAGCATCTCAATCTTACACTAAAGCAGCACGAGTCAAAGATGAGTGGCAGCCACCTGCTTTGTTGGAAGCTGTTCAGCCCCTGTGCTACTGGGATCCCACTGACTGTCACCAGAGGCAGGTCTGGAACTTGCCTCTCATCCGACTGGGGCCCTTCCTTGGAGACCATCTCATATTTTGCCTTTCCTCACACTGTCACCGAGCATGTTGTGTCTTTGACTTCTTCTTCCATTGCCTGTCATGACCTACCCAAAGATTCAGTAAGGTCTCTGCCGAATCATCTCTCATTGTCTGAACAATGCCAAGAGCACTGCCTTCGTTTTTACATTTGGGAGACCCTTCACCTCCCTTCTTCTCCTCCTGACTATCACCTGCAATCTCTCGAATTGGAATGAAACAGCAAAGAGATTGGATTCTGCTATCGGTATGAATCTTACCATTCCCCATTCCAAGAGAACTGTCTCTCAAGACAGAAGGGCCCAAACAGCTTGGCTTTTAAATAAAAATTTTATTTTACCACACTACACTGGGAACAAGTAAAATAAGCTCCTTTATCTGTTTCATAAAACGTAATTCCATTTTAGCTTATTTTAATCTCCATTTTCTTTTGTTTCTATAGAAACAAAGAACTCAAATCCCAGCATTTAGTGTTCACACATGTGAATTTTCGATTTATAAAAGGGTCTTTCGCTATTGTTTTAATGCCCAGCAAATTCAAAAGAGCTGTTATAACCAAGTTATCTATCATAAAATCTATAAGAAAAAAATACCTTCGCCCCTCAAGAAAAACAATAATAAAGAAAATTAAAGTATATTTTTAATGTCCCTGAAACTATGAATGCCATACAAAGCTTTGTAAGATGACACTTTGCTTAGGGAACTTGGTTATGTGTTTTTTTAAATGATAGTTCCTTCTTTAATCATTACTTTTACCCACCTGATGTCTTCTGATAGCCTCTTAAAATGAAATGGAAATTATACTTGTGCCATCACAATGGAAATATTCTTTACTTAACAGTCCAGCAAGGTGCTTTGGGATGTGGTGTTGCTGATAGAGAAGTTTACATAACGAAATACGGAAATCCAATTGTCAGAACTTTGTAAAGTATGTATTACATTTACTGTGCTGTGGTAGGTAGGCAGAGTGGAGAGTGTTAAAAGGACTTCAGTTGAAGTCCCAGTCTTGCTATTTTTAAGGTAGATGATTTCCCGTAAACATTGACTCCTGTGCCTCCGTCTCTTCATCTTCAGAATGGGTGCAGCATCTATCGTATAAAATTATTCAAGGGTTAAGAATAATAGTAGCCACCACTCACTGGGCACTTTACCAGCATGACTTCATAGAACCCCCAGAACAACCCTCTGTAAGAGGTACAGCAGATTGTCAAGTAAGTCACTTCATTCAAATTCATTCATTTCATTACAACTTTGAAGAGGAAAAAAAAATTCTAGCCCAGGCTGGGGCCACTGTCCATGAGATGTGCCAGTTCTCCCCCCATCTGGGTAGATTTTCTCCAGGTCCTTGGTTTCCTCCCACATCCCAGAGATGTGCCCAGCAGGTTCATTGGCCCATCTGCATGTGCCTGTGTGACTGACTGTGGGTGTGTGTGGGTTCCTGCTGTGGGTTGATGTCCTTTCTAGGGCTGGTTCCCACCTTGGGCACCAAGGGAACTGTTCCAGCCATTAGAGCCCCTGAACTGGAGCAAGCAGGTAAAGAACTCTTAACTCATTTTGATTAATCTTTCTTAAATATATGTATAGTTCACTTTATTTATTTCTATGTTTAATATTGTAAGTATTTTTGGTCTTTATTTAGAAGTGTAGTAATGTGTTTGTAACCATAAATACGTAGTAGGTGCTTCATTATTATTTATATCAATTCAGCTATGGCAAAACTGGTGTTGCAACAGTCGTTTTGCATAAAATCACAGTTTTCAAGAGCCCGTGGAGGACATTGAAGATTTATTGTAGTACTATCCCCATTTATCCGGTAAGAAAACGAAGATTCAGAGCATCTTAGGTAACCTGTTCCAGCATTAAGTGCAGGAATTGTAATTCAAAAACGAAGCCTCTGATTCTAAATCTTGCGCTCTTAACTTCTGTCCTCTACAACAGCAAAAGGGAGGCTCATCAGTGTTAGTTCATTTTTCTGTTAGCCGGGCAGGTTTTTCTCTGAAGGTTAGTTGCTTGTGTCATCCTGCAGCTTGTAGCATTGTCTCCTCATGTTGATTTTGGTCAGGTGACTGTGTCTTCACGATATACCGTTTGCTCTGATTCTTCCCAGAGTTTGATGAATATCTTCTACCTGGATGTCTGACTCTCTGGCAAGACCAGGGATGTTCACCTCAATTATTTCCTTGACTAGATTGTCTGTGGTTTTTGCTTTTCTTCTTCTCTCTCTAGGGTTCTTATTATAATTTGTATACTGGCTCATTTCATGTAGCTCCCTATTTATCTGAGTGCTTATTCATTTTTCTTTATTTTGTTTTCTGCATGTTTGGCTGACTGGGTTAGTTCAAAAGACTTACCTTCAAGCTCTGAGATTCTTTCTTCTGCTTGGTCTAGCTTGTTGTTGAAGTTTTCTGCTGTATTTTGTAATTCCCTAAATGACTCCTTCATTTCTTAAAGTTCAGTTATATCCTTGCTTATTTTGTCTGTCTCTTTAGTCAGTTATTCATATTTTTCATTCATGTCCTGAAATATTTGGGATAGGGTTACTTTGTATTGGTTTTCAACTTTCTCTTCAATCCCTTCATCTTGTTTTTCATCCATATTCTGAATAACAATCCTGATGTTTGGATGATTCCTTTTAGTTGGGGTCCATTGTTGTGGCTCTCATCCTTCAGGGGTGTCAAACTAGAAGTTTATGTTGCCAGATTCTTTTGCTGTTTTTTTTTTTTCACCTGAAAACTCTTCTCTCAACTCAGGACTAATAGGTTTGCAGCACACCTGTTCTTTATTGCTAGGCACCCAGTCCCACATAGTGAGAAGGCGAGGCTGCAGGTACCATCTTTGTGTCTTGCTGTGGAGGACTGGCCTGGCAGGAGAGAAGCGAACACACCAAGGGCCTATACTGTAGCTATTCTCTTACCTTGTCCATCCCCCGTGGTTGTCTCAGACCAAGCTGGGGCTTGGGAATATTCATTTGGATTGGTGCGTTGGTCCCCAGGCTGCTGTTAGATCAGTGGTTCTCAACCTTCCTAATGCCCCATAATGCCACGACCCTTTAATGTAGTTCCTCATGTTGCAGTGACCCCCAACCATAAAATTAGTTTCATTGCTATTTCATTTGCTACTGTTATGAAGGAAACCCCCCAAAGAGTTGCAACCCACAGGTTGAGAACCACTGTGTTAGAGGGACTTGCCAAGGGCTGGGGAAGTCCCTGTACACAGAGGCAGGGGGTGTAACCTTGGCAGAAACCTGGATATATCATGAGACTGCAGATGGCAAGTAGGCACGGCATGGGAGTTGGCCAGCACCTGGTTGCAAGACCTCAGAGAGTCCCTGAACATGCCATGAGACCTTAGCTGGTGGCAAGGCTGCTCATGGAACCTCCCTGAGTGCCTGGGTATTTTACAAGACTGCAGCCAGTCAGGAAGGTTACAGGACTTTGGTGAGCTCCTGGACAGATCATAAGGCAGTAGCCAGTGTGTAGGCAGGTCACAGGACTATGGCTAGCAAGAGCGAAGCTTGTCAGGCTACAGCAGTTGGGCCACCTGTGGCTTGTTTAATTTATCTTGAGTTCATCTTTTTCTTTTGAGACAGAATCCCACTCTGTTGCCCAAGCTAGAGTGCTATGGTATCACAGCTCACAGCAACCTCAAACTCATAGGCTCAAGCAATCCTTTTGCCTCAACCTCCCAAGTAGCTGGGACTATAGGTGTCCCACAAAAAGCAAGCTAGTTTTTCTGGTTTTTAGTAGAGGCAGGGTCTTGCACTTGCTAAGGCTTGTCTCGAACTCTTGTGCTCAAGGAATCTACCCATCTCAACTTCCCAGAATGCTAGGATTGCAGGTGTGGGCCAGTGCACTCGGCCCTTGATGCATCCTTTTTATAACCAATAATAACGTGAGAACTGATATAGAACTACTCTTACTTGCATAGCCTGAGAGTGAGTTAGCTGACATTTTTATAATTTAAGTAATCCCCCTAAACCACTTTGCTGACATAGCCATTGTCTGTCTATAAGTACCAACACATGCTATCAGTAACTATCAATAAATATCCCAGACTATGAGAAACTGCAGAGTGAGATGTTTCAGAGACCAAAGGAAAATCTTATGAGAACCAGGAGACAATAAATAAATCTGGCTTCTGGAACTACAGAAGATTCATTTATTAATTCATTCATTTTAGTAAGATACAGGGTGATAAATTTGAAATAACATACATAAAGGGCTCCATTGATTATGTACAGAACATTGGGTGCAGACAAGATTTTGTTAATGCATGAGAGGTTAAGAATGATCACTTTTGATGTTAATTGGAAGAATTCTCTGTAGTGTAGGTACACTCTTGACAAATGAGTTCTCAGTTAATTTCAGGCCATGGTAAGTGAATGGTACACTCTTTACGAACCAGTTTTCCTCTCATTTATCAATACTGTGCCTTATAATGCTACATTTAAAATTGCTTTCCCATATGATTACTTTCTTTTAGAATAACGTTCAGACTGAGGTCAAGTCTATAGCCACTTCAGTTTTCATTAGTACTGAATAGTTTACAAAAACAGAAAACTGATCATTTCTCTCTGAGTTGGCCTGAGAAGAGCCTATTAACACACAACAGCACCTCCTCTTCAAGACGTTCCCAGACACCCCCAGGTTAATGAGCCAGGATTTTCCCTCTGTTCCTACAACCTCTCTCTATTTTATCTTACTGTGTTGCACAAGAATCATCCAGTACCCTTCTGGTCTTTTCAACTGAACCGTGAACCCCTGGAACCAAAGGTGATGGTTTTGTTCATCTCCAGCATGCAGCTCAGGGCCCGTCCTCAACACTTTCTTGCCAAATAAACAGATTGATGCACACGGACAACCGAGGCAGTAGAGTGCAGACAAATAGAGCTCACTTTGCTTTGCAATAATCTAAGCAAAAACACGACGAAGATGTGAAGTGAAATGACGACAAAGAAAACAAAGGAACGTTTGTCTCTTTCATCTTAACAAAGACAGTGGAAATTTATTTTAGGAAAACATAAGAGGCCGGGAGTGGTGGCTCACACCTGTAATCCCAGCACTTTGGGAGGTTGAGGCAAGTGGATTGCTTGAGCTCAGGAGTTTGAGACCAGCCTGAGAAAGAGCAAGACCTTATCTCTAAAAATAGCTGGGTTTTGTGCCTGGCACCTGTAGTACGAGCTACCTGGAAGGCTGAGGCAAGAAGACCTCTTGAGCCCAAGGGTTTGAGGTTGCTGTGAGCTATGATGCCACAGCACTCTACCCAGGGTGACACAGTGAAACTCTGTCTCAAAAAAAAAAAAAAGTAGGGGAGTAAGGAGAAGTTTGTAGAGACTGCTGATTACCTACCCAATAACATTTTGTGTGTTCTTCCTTACCAATAGAAATCTGATTTACTAAAGCAGTACCGTGTCCACATTTTTTGAACTGAGTTTTTTCCTCCTCCCTTTGGTCAATTTCATTGTAACAAAGGTTACCCTGTGCTGCTTTCAGGACAGCTCCCCTTAAAGGGTGGCAGACTCAACCGGCAGATGCCCTTCGGGTCTTTGATCTTCTTATTCCTGCCTGAAATGCAGAAGCCCCAGCTAGAGTTGAAGCAGCTCTCTGGAGAACGTAAGAAGGAGCATCACAACAAGTGTCACACTGGCCCTTGCTTCAGTCTATCCATCTTACAAGTGTGACAAACATTACGAGATAAAACTGACATGGTTTATAATGAATCTTGGGAATTTCCTGGACCTAGAGGTCAAACAAGAGTGCAGAAACAAAGATAATGCTGAAGTTTCTCTGAACACTATAAGTTTATCTCCATATACAAAGAAAACGGCTGAAACAGAGAGGAAGGGGTAAGAAATTTGACTTTATGTCCTGAGTTCAAGACAATCCAGGTGAAGATGCCAAGCTTAGGAGGAAAATTATGTCAGCCTAGCTCTTTGGGTGGGGGACATAACTGGAACAGAAGAATAGGTGGGTTTACTTACAGATAAAGGACGTGGTAAAGGACAAATGCTGAGCAAGCGCCTTAAGTTGAAAAAAGAAAAGATTCATCAGATTTGGGAAGAAAACAAAACTCGGGCAGTGGGCAGCAAATGTGGGGATTTCTCAAGATAGTCAATGGTAAGAAATAGCCAAGAAGCAGCATCATTTGCAAGCTGTCGTTGACTGTGGCCCCTGGGAAGACCAAGGTGTCTGTGAAGAAAACAACTGTAGTACCTGGAGAGAGAGAGAGACAGGTTCATAAATTGTTCTCAATGAGAGGATTCTTTAAAGAATGCTAATGATGAAGGGGGGAGACAGAATACCAAAAACCGATACTCTAAAAAGGGGATAGGTTAGTCATTCCCCTACAACAGATTAAAAAGAATTATTTTCATTGAATGAAGAATATTTAATCAAATCTAATATTTACTATGTTCCTACATTTTATGTGGAATGTAAAGGAAGCTACCAGTCACATTTGGGGCCAGCCATGTTTTCAGTAGTGAAGATTTGTTTTTAAGACAAGCATCCTATAGCAATCTCTAATATAAGTGTAACTTTTAGGCTCGGTGCCTGTAGCACAGTGATTATAGCACCAGCCACATACACCGAGAGTGGTAGGTTCAAACCTGGCCCAGACCAGCTAAACAACTGCACCCAAAAAATAGTTGGGTTTGTGGCGGGCATTGTGGTGGGCACCTGTTGTATCCAGGAGGCTGAGGCAAGAGAATTGCTGAAGCCCAGGAGTTGGGGTTTGCTGTGAGCTGTGGTGCCACAGCACTGGACAGCGGGCAACATAGTGAGACTCTGTCTCAAAAAAAAAAAGGAATAACTTTAGAAACAATATACTGCTATTTGGAATTAAGAGGCCATGGGTTTAATGATTTAATTCCACAATGATTTTATTATGGCCTTTGCATGTATTTACACCTTTTCACCTTCCTCTCTTCATTGGTGAAAATTGGATGCTAAAAATTGCTAAGATTAGCATTGCTTCATACTTGGCATTCGCCCAGCAAGACTTTTCCATTTTCTCCCCTAATCCTTATACTTGGCCCAACCAAGATTTTGGATCTGACCAAGTAAACTGTTCCAGACTCACACTGGCACCCTTCCTATGTCAACTCACACAGTAAGAGTCTGTAGTGTATATAACTTTATGGAAGAAGGGTTCAGATAGAATTCAAAGATCTATCTGCATTCTCATATACTTATATTTGGACTGGCACCTAGAATTATGAGTCTATAAATGTCACCATCATCAACATCATTTTATGTGTTTCTGAATAGCCAGCAATTTTTCCAGCATTAACTATGTGCCAAAGATTTTATATACATTATTTCACTTCTCCCACTAACACTAAGCCCATTTCACAGATGATAAAAGTGATAGTCAAAGATTTTGACTGTCACTCATGTGATAGTGACGCATATGGACGACAGCTAGAAAGCAGAGGAGCAGAAATTTGATCCCAGATGTGTTTGATTGTAAAGGTCATTCCTAGTCTGATTCACAGAGTTTCATATTATCATGGACACTCTAATTTAGAAGTGTTTTTATAATACTTTGCTCTTCATAATAACCCAATTAAAAGGAATATAATTACTTTTCATTTTTCTTATTTATTTTACCCATAAGAAACTGAGTTTCAGAAATATGCCTTAGACACTCAGCTAGTCATGGACCAAGTCACCCAGATCTTCCACTCCAAATTTTAATCCCCTTCTTTAAATTACTTTACCCTGGAACAGAAAGCACATTCATAAAATTTAATCTCTGCTGTCGTGGCCAGATACCTGTATTACAACCATCAGGATTGATTATTTTCTCTGTTCTTAGTTATCTAAATTTTTTTAAAGAATGTTCTCCAAAAGGTTTCTAAAATCCAGTAATCCACATTAGCTGTGGATCAACCAGATCATTCGGAACAAGGCTTTGGGGTCGATCATTTTTAGAACCAAAAGCAGAGCACACCATTTTTAGTTTACTATTTTGAGGTTCTGAAATGTTCAGTTGCGTTTGTTCCCTTTGGTCTGCAGCCAGGAACAGAGGCATAAGGGCTCAAATACCAAATGAAAGGGTGTTCTCACAGTGTTTCTGGCCAGGCCCAGAGTGGAAATATCGGAGAGCTCACAAGCAAAGCTGTTCTTCTGAGATTTTTATACCAAACCTGCAAAAACAAGATGCTTGCAAGTTTTTTTTTTCTTTGCATAGTTATCTGAAGCAAATTCTTACCATGAACTCTGTCCAACCCGACTTTGACCTTTATGCATGGCATCCATCCTTTCCCCCCTCATCCACTCATCCATCCCAAGACCACGTGTCTCTGCAGGTATATCTTCTTTGATTCATGCTTGGATGAGTAGGTGACTCTTTTACAAATACACCTCATTCAAAGATCCACTTTGTCATTTTGCTTTTCATTCCCAGAAGGATGTATTAGAAGCCAATTAGTCTACTTACTCTACGGGTATAACCAGGCAAATGAAGTTGCCAAAAATCCTGCGTAATTATATCCAATTTCCCCAAAGTTCTTAAATTGCTAACTTAAGAGAAATAGTGTCTCTTTCAAAACCTATTTTATTTTTTAGCACACCTATATACATTTTTACCAAGTTTATTTTTGATTATTGGATTAATACATCTCTAAGCATAACTTGCACTTCTAATTTTACACCATCCCCTCACTTGTAAGAGGAAGGTATGATCTCTCAAAGTATAATTGTCTTCCCTTTATTTAACAAGTAGACTTGTGAAATTCTACTGTTCAGTTATTAATTTTATTTCTAAATTGATGGTTTCAATTCCTTTCTAGATCATTTTTGTGCTACCTTCATAAGCTCAGGCAGTTAAAGTAAAAACTACAGTCATTAAATAGAATCATTTCAAATATGAGAATCCATTTAAATTAACAGTTCCAGGAAAGAGCAGATACTCTTCAAGATGATCAGAAAGATTTAGTCTTAAACCAAAACAAGCAGTAAACTCCTTGAGGAGGTTAAAGAAAGGCGGAACATTAGAGACCTTAGGAGAGGGGTGTTCACAAAAGCATGTTCTGTGGAGCTTCAATTCATAATTGCCACGTTAAAAAGAATCTGGTATTCAAATAACTTGAAGAGACACTGGGTGCAACGAACGTACCCAGTCCACTATTTTCAGGTCCCATCGGCAGTCTGGAGGGGAGTATCATGTGCTGTCACCAAATGTAATTGATGGTACGAAGGTTTTCTACAGACCATGCCATGAGGTTCTTGCTCCTTGGAATCCATTCTGGGGAGCTCTGAGCTGGAGCAAACATGGCCCCTTGGAAGAAAAATATTAGTGAACCTCTTTGGAGCATTACACTGGTGGGTTAAATACATGATCATATTTAGTCTTCCTAAACTATATATGGACAGTCCTATATGATGGATAGAAAATGTTATTTCTATTTTACAAACGAAGTTCAATGGATTTTTCAATACCTATTGACTTCCACTGCTTTTAAACAACCCTAGGACCAATCTGCAACCTATGTGGTCCCAGGGTAGACATGTGTATATAAAACTCAGCAGATGATTTTGGAAAACATTGTAACAAACTGTTTCCTCATGGCCATATATAGTTTTAATAGTGAAAGAGCTGAGACTTTGAATTCTAGCTTCTGACTCCCAAGTTCAGTGCTCTTTTTACTGTAACACACCACCATGAAAGTGTCTTTGCTTCTAGAATCTTCAGATAAGAACTCTGGAAATTGGCAGAAAGTCACACACTGGCTGATTGGTACCCTTTCACCATCACTGTGGAAGAGTGACCTCTAACATAACCAGGTCAATAATAATAGCCAACACACAAAACTGCACATTGACTTCTTGCGAAACCACCTAGACACTTATGGCTTATAAACACGGAACACGGTGTGGTCAGACAGAAATGCTTTTCTTCCCATTATTAAATGGAAGCATTAATATGCTTAGAGATGTATTAATCCAATAATTAATGCATTTCTCCAGAGGGCCATATGTACATTTTTAATGTTTGGTGACTTATCCTTAAAAATCTAATTCAAACTACATTCTCAAATATAAAATAAGCCCTTTTCTTCAGCCTCTCTAAAATCCATGAAAACTTTCCCTTTTCACAGACATTGGTGGGTTTTCCAGATTTGCTTCCTTGCCCTTTCATTCTGATTGTGAATGTTCTGGTTCAACTCCCATTTCTGTAATAAAATTGCTTCTTAAAAAAAATTGTCAGTAATTATTAAACCTTTTGCCTCTGCATCCTCTGATAACAGCAATTGGACAGAGCACTGAGTTTATCAAATAAGGTGCTACAAACTCTAATGGGGGGTGGGGTTAGGTGGCTTCTAAAGTAGTTGTTCTAACCTGTAGACATTAATCTCCTTAAGCTTTTTATACTTTGCTGGTGCCTCTGTTAGTAAGAAAACTCCAACTGGTCTTAACCAGGTAACCCCCCCCTCACTTAGACCACTCAACAGCAGAGGTACACACTTCTCAGCTATTCCTTGAACTTTGGAACAAAGCAAAGCAAATGCCCAACCTTGGAAAAAAAATGTATCCCTTTGCTTAATATGGTCCAAGAAAATTGCTTAGCAAAAAGGATTGAAGGAGAATTCAAAAACAAAGAGCTTGTCCTATGATATTTACAGGTCAAATGCCTATTTTGGGACAAATTGTGCATATTTGGGTAATACACATGATATTCACTCAAAGGAGTCGAATGACTCTTGGGAAACCATTAAGGTACGCTAAATAAATACACTTTTTGGTATGTGTCCTAATTTCAAAAGGCCATTCTTTTACTCAGAATCCATTCTTTCATGTCAGAACCTGCAGTTCCACAAGTAGCCCCTTTGGATTGGACAGTTTACCTTTTGGGGAAGAGAAGCGAAGTTTGAATGAGAGTTCATGCTGCACCCTGGAAAGCTTTGGTTAAGAGATGATAATATGTTTCCAAAGGATGCATTTGCATACTGAGAAAAGAAATACTTTACGGGTTATGCACATCTTCTAAGTGTTGCAAGAAATTTCTGACCAGAAGAAGCTAAAATATTCCTAAGCATTAAGAAGAACCCCTTTATGGTTTCAAGTACCAATGCTTCATAAATTTAGGAGAGGGAACTTTTCTAAGTTCCCTCCCAGGGGTGGGGGAAACAAAAACTGCACGTTGAGCAGTTTCTAATGAATCCAACCAGAGTAGATTTAATCCAGAGCTTATTTGTGAAGTGCTCTAATTCTTTAAAGAAGGGGCAGAAGTCTGAAGAGCTAAAATGACTTGTTCACAATCTCAGAGCTGCTAAAGGGCAGAGTAAAAGCTGACTCCTGTCTGGCCATTCTGGCATGATCTCTTTATGCCTTCTCCACACACCAGAACAAGAGGTAAATCACCTCCCTTCAACAAAATTTCACTGAGATATTCAAAACTCACAGTCATCTCTGGGAGACCAAGGCAGGTGGATCACCTGAGCTCACAAGTTCAAGATCAGCCTGAGCAAGAGCGAGACCCTGTCTCTAAAAAAAAATAGTTGGGCATGGTGGCAGGCATCTGTAGTCCCAGCTACTTGGGAGGCTGAGGCAAGAGGATCCCTTGAGCCCAAGAATTTGAGGTTGCTATGAGTTATGGTGATACCACGCTCTCTACCAAGAGCAAGATAGTAAGTCTCTGTCTCAAAAAAAAAGACGAAGAAGAAGAAGAAAAGAAACCCACATTCATGTTCACATTCATAAGAAACCCCAGGCTGGTAATTCAGATCTTCTGCATATTGTTTACCGAATGCCTGGGATTGAGCCATGTTCACATCTGTGTATTTCCCACCTCGGATGGCGGCACCAACCCCAGGCACCAGGATTTGGTGCTGGGAATCAGACTGCACTCCCAGCTCTTCCTGATGCCTCTGGGCCCACCCCAGCCTGCCACGGGCCCCAGCACTGCCGCAGCTCTGCCTCCCGCTGTGGCCAACCTCGCTGGAGCACTTGCAGCCTCTCTCTGGACCACGGCCACAGCACCAGCTTCCTAATGAGATTGCTTGCTCTCATTGTTATTCTTCACACAGGTCTGAGCAGAGATATTTTAGGTCTTCTCAAGTCTTCTTTCATCTTAAAGCTTAAACAATTTGGCTTGGAAAAGAAAATTGCCATGATCTGGCCTTTGCTTACCCCTCCAATAGCATTGCTGTCATGACCCCCCCACTTCTAGCTTTGTGTACACAGCACTGCCCGTTGCTAGTTCCTTACACACACACACACACACACACACACACTCATGCATGCACCCTGAGTGGGGTCATCTCTCCGTGCCTATAATCGCCCTGCCCCTCTTCCTCTTACTCCAGTTACCCCCCACACACACTTAGCCCACTTACATAATTTCAACTTCTACTTAACACAGAACCTTCACCCCTTCTGCTGGAAAACCTCCTGTCACCTGCCACCCACACTCACCAATGAGGTTCCCTTTTGGGGCTCCCACTGCCATATTCCTGCATAGAAGTCTCTATGTGTGACCTTCACCCTGCACCCTAGCTCTCTGAAGCTCAGAACTGTGTCTTACCCATCTTTGCATTCTAAATGCCTATTATGAAGCCAAGAATGTAATAGGTGCTCAGTTTGTTGAATAGATGGAGAAATAAAGCATCTATATCCCAGGTGATTCCCTTTTCTAAACAGGGATCCATGCTACTGTGTGGATTCCCATTTTAGCATAAGTGTGTGAATTTAGATCTTTTATTATTTTGGAATTACGAGCATGTACATTTAGTTGACATAGAACGTCAAAAGATATTAAGCGTTTTAAGTGGGACCTTTTTCATAAAACCATAATGGCCTCTAGTTATAAATAAGCTGTTCTCTCCTAATTTGAAGAATTATCATAATCAAATATGCAGGTGGTAGAAGAAAAACCGTCATGTCTTGAGTAGGAATTGTGATCTCTGTTTTGCAGATGAAGAAATTTAATCACATGGAGATCGAAAATTTGCCTGAGGTCATATTGCTATGTGTATGTTACAGAGTCAGGACTGGAACTCAAATCCACCTGACTAGAAGTCTCTGTCCCTCCCACTGCTCCAAGCCGCCTCATGCAAGAACACCATCCTGTTACATTTACAGCTTACACAACCGTCCCAGAACCCACGAAGAATTTTTAAATGTTGAATATATGAAAGATTCACAGCGTTGCTTATAAAGTATTATATAGAAGTGAATCTCATTATTTCAATAGTGTATACTTGATTTCTTTAGAGAAAGGAAACAAATAATCAACATAAAGATATAAAAACCCTTGCCTGTGAGCATTGCTTACCCCTTAAAAGGCTATGGACCATGGCCATGGCCGCTGGTTCAGAGAAAGTCCCAGATGAATTCTCTTTTCCCTTCATCATCCAGCAGAGCACAGCTTTGCAATCCTCCTTCCATTACCTCCTCGTTGTTTCTTTAACAAACCCCATCTCATTTTATAATATCATTTTTATGAAAGGTAATGTTACATGGTAGAAAACTGTAAAAAATTAATGGATAGAAGTGGTATGAAGAAAATGCATTATTTCAATAGTTTTATTACTTTTGCCCATTACACATTTACAGGTTTTTGTTGTTTATATGGATTTGTTTTATAGATGGCTCTATTCAAAACATATTACCTTAACACTTTGATCACTGAGAAGTTTAAATCAACACTCTACTTACTTTTCCAAAGGAAGAACTCTTTTCTAAAAGATTTACCCACATTGCTATTAATATTTTTAATCTTTTTCTTACAAAAAAAACTATTAGAAACTCTCAGAGAGCATCATATAAAAATTACCTTCTCTTAAAGGTTAAACAGATATCGTTAGCCTAGGAATTTAGTTCCTGAAAATTCAGCAACCAGTATCTATTAGACCAGCTATTTCTGTCAATATTGGGGTTTTTTATTATTATTCTGTTTTGTTTTGTTGTCATTGACTCAAGTATCTAGAAACAGTGCCGGTGGTACCCAGTCTGTGCTTTAGAAATCTGTGTTTAATGAGAAAATTCTGTCTAGCAATCTGAGCCCAGCCATTGATTGATACCTTCTCCTTGTTTGGGTTTTTTATTTTACCGTTTAGTCTATCGGTTACGTGACTGGTTATGTAAATTAAGCAAAGGAAGAAAGGAAAGAGAAAGGAAAATGACTGGAAGGGTACAGACCAGCTCCCGGAACTGGAAGAGAACAGGAAGTGAACTTGACAAAGCACCAACTAAACCGCATGGACACAGACCACGCAGGGGCGGCTGCAGGGAAAGCCCCGGTGTCCTTCTGTCCATCCTGAATGAAGAAATGGTGGCAAACAAATGAGCAGGTATCTTCTAACCTCTCTCAACACTGCAGAGGGACTCTGATTCCATTATCTGGGAAAGTGACGGAATTCTTGCAGATTTCATCTTAGATCCTGAGGTCTCAAACTGCATTTGTCATATAAGATAACCGGCAGCTTTATACAATGTTTTCTAATTGCATGCTTCCCCTCCCATTCTTCTGCCCATTTTCCATGCCCAACCTGTTCTAAAAAGAACTGAGTAATAAATATAAAATTGAGTCACTAAGAAAAGGAGACTGCAGAATTTGATTTTGGATGAGCAACACTTTAAAACCATTGTATAAAAAGCATAAGTTATAAAGTTAGCAACCATGCTAATAGTAGTTAATATTAGTAGTTAATATTAAGTAGAAAATCTTATTGATAGATTTTGTGTTGGGGAAACACAAAAATGGGCACATAGTTTGACGAACCCATAGAGTGAAGCGAGGCAGTGTGGCTCACGCCTGTATTCCTAGCACTCTGGGAGGCTGAGACAGGTGGATCGCTTGAGCTCAGGAGCTGGAGACCAGCCTGAGCAAGAGCAAGACCTCATCTCTACTAAAAGTAGAAAAACTAGCCAAGCATGGTGATGGGCAACCGGATTCCCAGCTGAGGCAAGAGAATTGCTTGAGCCCAAGAGTTTGAGGTTCCTTTCCTTCCAGGGCAACGGAGTGAGACTCTGTCTCTAATCATAATAATAATAATCCATAAATTGAGATTTAAGGCGAACTGAGAAAAACACTGCAGTGTGTGGGATGAAGAAAGAAAATAGTTGATTTCCTCTCCTGGTCCCAAATATCAGGCATGCCATTTCCCCTAGCGAGTTCTCCCTCTCTCCCTTTCAATAGCCGGCTCAAATTTCACCTACTCTAAAGATACTCTCCTTGAAATATCCCACAATTCAGTCATACAAACCTTGTTTTCTCCTCCTATAATATTGTGTAAATGTAAGTATCACAGCTTTATTTCATTGGCTTTCTATCTTAACCTGCAACAGTCGTTGATGATGTTTACTGAGCATGTGCTAGGCACATAGGTATTTGTAATACTTAAAAAAGTATTATGTCATAATAAGTAAAAATAGTAGTTTTATAAGTCCATATTTATAACATTGTAAATATTTTATCAATATTACATTATTTTATAGTATTATAAGTATTACCACTCCTTTGGTATAGGTCTTCTGGTTGTCTTTATTTTGAAAATTATAGAGGTTAAGTACACTCACTGAACAAAGATGATACATTCTAAGAAATGTGTTGTTAGGCAATTTCGTTGTTGGGCAAACATCATAGGGTGCACTTACACCAACCTACGTAGAGGAGCCTATGACACAGCCAGGCTGTACAGTGTGCCCTGTGGCTTCTAGACTATAAGCCTGTACAGCCTGTTATTTCACTGAACACTGTTGAGAGTTGGAACACAGTGGTGAGCATTTATGTATTTAAACATACCTGAACACAGAAAAGGCACTAACAATATGGCCTACTCTTATGGGACCACCGTCATCTACGCAGTCATTGGCAGAAACATCATTGTGTGGTGCGTGACTATGTACCTACTCATTTATCAAAGGGGACCTTCAACCGCCATAGTTCACAACCTGCTTTAACCCAGAATTCCACTTACTTGTGGCAGGCAGAGAGCCCCAGCAAGCACATTCCTGATGGAGACAACCTTAATGACATGCCTCAGGAGAGGATCTTCCCAGTATCCATGCAGTTTTCATGCGTCCCAAACCAATAGCCAGCCCTACTCTGCTTGTTGGATATCTTGAAATCTCAAGGTTACCTGCATGAATTTGGAGAACTGTGTCCTGAGTAGCACAGGAATGGAAAACTAAGCATCATGTGTGCTCAATACTAAGTTGAAACTAGTAGATTAACAGTGAACTGCTCACTTCAGAGAAAAACTCAGTCAAATTCAAGAAGGGAGAAAGGGAAGAATGCCTGCGTACAAGGCACACGTCCTGGGAGACTTTCCCTTCCAAATACAAACAATGCAACCTATTCCTGCATACCCTCGTGCTAACCTAAATAAAAAGAAATACACTTCTCAAAAATTAAAAAGAAGACATTCCCAAGGTTATTCCTTCCTTGGTGGGAAGATGTAATAAAATATAGTACTCTTTTATACGAATTTTTTTTAAGTCGTGATTTTACGTTTCTAATGGGCCACGTCAGTGTCACTTAGTACGTGCTCAGTGAGTGCTTGTCAGATAAAGATTTGATGGATCGGAAAGTTTCTTCAAGAATGCTTTAATCTGGACTGCAAATTTAATGAATAGTCCATTCACAATCTAGATGCCGTTACATCAAGACATCCGACGGACATTTGTATCTCCTTAAACTTACCAGTATAGAAAAATAAAGTATCTCAAATTTGATTTTTTTTTTGTTATTTTAGCCTTCTGCAAGCTGAGCAAGACATACCACAGCCCATTGTATTATAAAACATCAAAAAATAGAATTATTTTTTCACAACACATCCTCTTTCACCTGGGTGACCTCCCACCTTCACTGTGGTACTGTCATTCTTAGGTGACACCTGCTTTGCTTACAACCAACAGCTCTGGTGTGTGCCTCACTGTAGCAGATGGTTTGAGGCATGAGCATGACGTGTTAATGGCAGTGATTACTTTATGAATAGTGACAGCTGATCAGGGACATAATAAAACAATAGTGGCTGCCATCCTGGAAAAGGTGCTAAATAGGGGTGACATGCTGAGTGAGGGCTATCCCTCTCTCTTGAACCTCATTATCAATTCTAAAGGGACACACAGGCCGGCCAGGCAATAGCAGCCTCTGACACAGAGGCAAGAATTGAACCAGCACAAAGATTTTCCTCCTGGTTAATTGGAGCTGGGGAGCGTGTACAGCTTTTAACATGCATGCCTTGTGGGTAGATGTAAGTGTATCATTCCAATTTCACTTCTCGGGCACTGTCCTCTGAGCTTATGGGCCAATAGTCACCGCTTTAAAGAAGTCAGGTTCCTACTTCTTCTTCATGAATCACAGGCTTGAACCAGAGGGTAGAAAGCACAAGGACAGAGTGGGCAAATCAATTTTTGTACCTAGTTAAGCTCTGTTTCTGAAGACCAACAATATTTGGAACAAGCTTCTAACTTGAATTCATACCTGCAGGAAAAGTGAAGAGTAAAGGGAATGACAAAAAAATTTCTGCTAAGGGTTATTCCACTGCACACCATGGAATAAAGCAAATAAGATAAAGCCCTTAGCTTCAAGGTTAATAATACCATATCGGAAGACATGTATGGAAACAGTCGATTATAATCCAGAGCAATGAGCTATGGATATCTCTTATATTGAGTATAAAATTAGCTTGAGGTTTGGGAAAACAATGTCATCAATTTAATATATATAAATATATGTATAAAATTACCTAATAAAATAAACAATTCAATATTCTAATGACTTTATCCTAGTTATGTGATTTTCCCTGGATTATCGAGATCCCTTCTTAAACTATAGAGCTTTTGATTAATTCAAAGAAATAAGAGGTCTTCCATGGTACACCTGTTCTTTGGAGGTTTCAGGTAGGTTTTTGTTTTTGTTACCCACATGCAAAATACAATACATAGGAGGGCATCTGAATAAACTAAAGTAAAAAGTACTATCTACAAAATGTTTTCCACTTTGTTTGATGGGGAAGGATGAGAAGAAACATTCAAATAGATTACAACCATCCTTTATCCAAGCAGAAGTCTTTTGGGTTCCTAGAAAGGCTAGCTAGTATGCAAAATTAACAGACATCTCTCCGTATGTGTGTTCTGCCACCAGTATTCTTTTATAAGTCTCAGGGCCAAAACCAAGTGAGAATGTTACAATGACTTCATCCTACCCATTACAGTATCTTCCCAGAGTGACAATTAGAGAATTACCGTATTATGTCTGCCCTGGAGACGTTTGAAGGTCCTGATATATTCCAGTGATTTTACTTAACCTACTAATTAGTTTACACAGTTTTATGGAGATTTTACTGCTTTGAAGATGACAGTTTTTCTTCTCAAAATTAGTTCTGATAGCCAGTCATTTCATTTCATGGTTTATGAATGATCTGATACAGTGGTTAAAAGATCTTTATTGAAGAAAATAGAAAAAACATGCCCTTCGCAAACCGAATGCTGTCTGGTACATTCTCACTTACTTGATCACTTTCTCTCTCTCTCTCTCTTTTTTTTTTTCCTGGACCATATACTGTGTAGTTTTGTTTATAAGGCAAAGGAAAATCAGTTTAGGTGTACAGCTAACTTTTAAGAATAACAGGAGAGGGTGGCACCTGTGGCTCAGTGAGTAGGGCTCCAGCCCCATAAACCAAGGGTGGTGGGCTCAAACCCGGCCCTGGCCAAACTGCAACAAAAAAATAGCTGGGCATTGTGGTGGGTGCCTGTAGTCCCAGCTACTCAGGAGGCTGAGGCAAGAAAATCGCCTAAGCCCAAGAGCTGGAGGTTGCTGTGAGCTGTGATGTCACAGCACTCTATTGAGGGCGACAAAATGAGACTCTGTCTCTAAAAAAAAAAAAAATACCAGGAGATCTACTTATAAAACACAGAAAAAATGATTTATGTGTTACACAGATATGTAACAGGTAACAAAAACACCACAGTGTTGTAAATTCAGTGAAGGACCTCTCTCTCCAGCACTTCCCATATTCCTCACACTGTCCTAGGTGTTAAACGAAATAAACCCCTTTTTGTCTTGAAACAGATATTCTAGAGGAGAGGAGACATTCATCTCATTCAAAGGATTAATAAATTAAAATAGATCCAGTGTGGTGGCTCACTGGAATCCTAGCACTCCGGGAGGCCAAGGCAGGAGAATTCTTTGAGCTCAGGAGTTTTAGACCAGCCTGAGCAAGAGAGAGATCCCTGTCTCTACTAAAAGCAGAAAAACTAGCCAGGCATTGTGTGGGTACCTATGATTCCAGCTAGTCCGGGGAGGCTGAGGCAGGAGGATCACCTGAGCCCAGTAGTCTGAGGTTGCTGCGAGCGACATCACTCTAGCCTGGGCAACAGAGCGAGACTCTGTCTCAAAATATAATAATGGTAATAATAATAATAATAAATAAGTTCTAATTACAAATAGAGGAAAGAGAATGGTGGAAAGAGACAACTAAGAAACGATCTAATGAGGTGAAGGAATGGGCCACGCAAAGTCAGGGGAGGAATGTTCCAGAGAGAGGGGCCGGCCTGAGTGATGGTACTGACGTGAGAAAAAGGTGAAGAGTTCCAGGCCGTGAGGGGGTAGCATAAAGAATGTATAGATGGGTAAGATTGCCTTACACCCAGAATGTCACTGATATCAAAAAAAAGTGAGCACCAAGCAGCGGGTACCGTGGGTTATTTCAGCTACCTATGTGAAAGCGTGTGAAAATTTCTCAGACTCAGCAGTGAAAACGACACTGACAGCAAAATAATTCTTTTAGAGATTTCTAAGACAGAATAATCTATGCTCCAATTACCCCTAAAAGCACGACAGAAGTTATACAGTCAGCTTTCAAGTAGAGAGAAAATGCTTTGATGCTGAATTTCGGGAAACCTCACCACCACTATTCCTATTTTTTTCTTTTTCAATTAATTTTTGTCTTTAGAAGTAGAAAATAAATGCTTTCTTTTATAATTAGAGTTAATAGATTCTCTTTGACCTTATTGCCTATCTTGGTTCCCCCTCTAGCTCCTCAGAGATAAAAGTGCTGTGGCTATTGCCTTCCAAGTTTTATTATTATATTATTATTTTAGAGACAGGGTCTCGCTATGGTGCCCAGGCTGAATTCAAACATCAAGCCTCAAGCAATTCTCCCCCGTCAGCCAGCTGAGCAGTTGGGACTAAAGGTGTGCACCACTGCACCTGGCCTACTTTCCTGAATTTATGGGATATTCTTACATACGTTTATATGACTTCATGGAAAATATATGCCCTTGTTTTATTGGGGTATCAAGTAGAATTGTGATGCATCTGGTATCCTGAATCATGATTATTTTCCCCTTTGAAAGGTAGTGTTGAGAGCTGGCCATATTGTTTGTTACAGATAGTTTAAGCTTGTCCCTTTCAATTGCTCTAAAGTTCTCTGTGTGGCAATATATTTATCCATTTTCTTGTAATGGACATCTAGATCGTCTCCAATGTTTTACTACGGCAAACAGTAATTTATTTTTATTTTTATTTTTTGCAGGTTTCTTTTTGTGGCCAAGGCTGGGTTTGAACCCGCCACCTCTAGCATATGGGAGGTGCCCATATGCTTTGAGCCACAGGTGCTGCCCCAAACAGTACTTTAAATAAACACACTTGTCCACGTCCTCCTGTGCATACAGGCAAATGTGCTCTAAGGTAACCACCTTGTCGCTTTCTTTGCTAGAATTTCCTTCTTCTTCCATTGGCTCCTCCTCCATGAAGACAGAAATAAACGTAGCTGGCAGGATGCAGCGTTGCCTAGTTGAGCCCACTTCTAACTGACTCTGGGTTTAAACTAAGGATGCTTATGAAGGATCCGGCTTTACCACCAAGATGAGAGGTCATCCTCTTCCAATTGTTAACTTCCACTCAGAGTTGGAGATGACCCTTCAGGAAAACATGTGGGGAAAGTGGTTTGGTTTTATTCCATGAGCCAACAGAAAATTGGCCCTTGAGATGACTCGTAACGGGATTTTGTAAGCCATGAGCAGAACAGCATGGGTTCCGACTAGGCATGGAATTCAGAGTTGTAATAGAAAACATTTATTTGGCTACAGCTAAACATCCTAACACATGTTAGCATTTGCTGCCAATATGCTTCCTAATTAAGAACAACATAAAATCATAGGAAATCCTGTATCCTGTCTTCATGTACTTTTCATGTATGTGCAGTGCCCTGGCCTTCTTTCTCAAGTGCAGCTACCACCAGGAAGAAAAAAAAAATACAGGTTGATTCAAAAGTTCTGTTTTGCCAACCATGAACTGCAGTGTCATTAACAAGATTAATGTACATTCCAGAAGGTACCACCAAGCAGTTTTTTCCTCCTTAAACAAATGCTGCTATTAAAAACTAATTTTTTTATTAAAAATGATAATAAGGTACCCCCCCAAATGATGAATCAGCAGCATTTCCTTGGTAAGATATTATCTTTAACTGATATGAAACTTCAAATAGTTGGGGTTTTTGCTTTTTTAAAAAATCTCTTCTTCCTAGGGTTGCCTGGACTGTGGGCCAGGTTTGTGTATTTTGTCAAGTTGACCAGCGTTCAAGATGAAGGACAATACTAGGACCTGGTTTTCTTCTTGGGTCCTCCTAAACTTCGTGCTAATTTCGTCTGAAAATATTTAGAAATACACCTATGAGTCTGAAGCCATCACTCCCTGGTAATAAGCAAATGGACATTAAATGATCACTGCACAGGTAAAAATGTCTGGGACCATTCTCTGTAAAGCTGGAATAGAATGAGTTACTCTTAAAAATGAATAACTTATGGTGACCTAATGTAGCTTCACTATGCTTCCTTTTCTTGCCATCATATAGGGGCGGTGCCCGTGGGTCAGTGAGTAGGCTGCCGGCTCCATATACTGAGGATGGTGGATTCAAACCCAGCCCCGGACAAACTGCAACAAAACATAGCCAGGCATTATGGTGGGCGCCTGTAGTCCCAGCTACTTGGGAGGCCGAGGCAAGAGAATCGCCTAAGCCCTGGTGTTGGAGGTTGCTGTGACGCCACAGCACTCTAGCGAGGGTGATAAAGTGAGACTCTGTCTCTAAAACAAAAATCTTCTTGCCATCAGGCAGAAATTAATTTTTTTTTAAGAAAAAGCAGAAAGATACCAACCACACAGGCATATTATACATTAAGTTTCTCTCTCTAGTTACATTTGATTTTTTTTTTTTTTTATTTTTGTGCATCAGAATAGACTTTGAAACAACACAGAGAAATAAAGCCTGGGTCAGCTTTTAAGTTATCTTAAAACATTTCGGCAAGACTTTTTCATGATTTTCAGAATTATTAATTTTTTTTTTCAAGTGCAATGCATGGGGTCCTGCTGGCTCCTGAGCATGGCTCTGCGTTCCTCTTCCTCTTTCCCCCCTTTGCATATCTATTTATTGCTTGCTGTTCTTGGCTCTTTCTCACTTTCCATTTTTCATGATTATTTCTTTATGATCCTGCGTTTCCTTTTCTTCTCCCCGCCGTGGCTCCCAGCCCAGTTGCGCTCTCTGGGCCCTCGAGTTTCCCTTCCCCTAACGAAGCAAGAACTGCCTCTCTCCCTGCCTATTGCCATCCAGCTGTTTCCTTTTTCAAATATAAAATCATCTTTATTCCATGAAGTTCCTGAGCAAACCTGACTCCTTCTGCAGAAGAGTTGATAATAACACGGGGATGACAAGTTTTAAGAGAAAAGCATATTAGGAAAAATGGGGAGTAGGCAGGAGGAGGGCAAGCAGAAAATAAAATTCAGTTTTGAGACATTCTGGGGGAAAAAAATAACCTTTTTCCTTAGTGTTTTAATCTTCCTCGCAGCTCGCCTGTCAGATTGGTCTTGAACCTTCCCCTGGAAGGCACCCCAGTTCTTCCCGGCATCTCCCACCTCTGACCTTGCCTGCTCACCAGCTTTGGCCTCTCTGAAAGTAACCTTGCTAACACCACAAACCTGGGTTGTATATGATTAGGTGGTGAAAAAGTGCCAGCTTGAAGTGCAGGCTGCCAAGTCAGGTCAATTCACTCTGATGCTTTGACTGTGCAAGTAGGTCTTAATCCCTCTTTAATCTCCAGTGTGCCCTTGACATCATGGAAATTTCTGGCAAAAGCTAATGTCATCAGATGAACCCTGCTAACTCCTTCAGAGAAAGTTCCCTGTACAAAACAACCTGTTTACTTCTTAAGCTTTCAAATCCCCAAAATATTTCCAGAAAAATGAATGAGTCTATAGCTATCATCTTACCGAAGCAGAATAGCTAATTCTTTTCCAGTATTAAAAGTGGTAAGACCTCAGACGACCAGAAATTTATATTTTATCCAAGCATTGGTTGAGTATACCATATGAAAGACCCTAACTGAATAGATGAAGAGGTTTCCTGGTAGCTCTAACAGCTCTGAGTTTTAGAAAAAGGTTCTCTCTTAAATAAGAAACCCTCCCTTCTCTAAAAACATTTTTTCTGATATAAAATTTTCAATGGAATCACTTTTGAACAGAAAACTGAAAAGGAAAATAAGTATCAAGGAAACAAAACAGAAAGGAAATAAGACAAAAAAAAAACCTCAAAAGGTATTTCTCACCTAAAAATAATTATAACAGGTAAGATAAAAATCAGCATCTGCATTGGAAAGAAATGAGATTATAATGACCTGGTGCATGGTGATTCTTCACCATTTACAAAATACTTTCATGCATATATGTATGTATGTATATTCTCACTTGGAGCTCATAGGAAACCCATAAGATAGGGAAATAGAAAGTAAGGATTCTTTGATGACAAGCCTCAAATGTTCCAAAATAAACATTCTCTTAGAATTAAGCTCAATTCGAAATATGCACCCTGGATAATTGCCCCATGAAGGCTTCTCTTCTACGGGGACTTCTCAGAAGATTCTCTTGTCCCAGAAGGAAGAGAGCCTGAGAGGGGAGTCAGACACTGGCTATCATATTTTATCCTCCAATTAATCTGGTAAAAAATAATAATAATAATACTCCAGAATCTCCTCAGTAAGAAAGGGCCACATCCATTTTCTACTTTTTTTTTTGTTTTAATCTCAAGTTAACGTGAGGATACAAACAACCAGGTCATGATATTTCAGTTTCTTAAAGTACCTCTTGTAGGTGTGTCCCACACCCAAAAGATGTGCCATATACCTCTACACTGTGCCTATTAAGCGGGAGCACCCCAAACCTCCCTTTCCCCCTCTTTTGTTCCTTCTCTTCCCAACTCGAATTGAAATCAGTTTTTCTCCTATGTGGACATGAATGAGATCATCTACTGGCTTCATGTTAGATTGGATATTTGCTTTTCCATTCTTGTAATACTTTACTGACAAGAAAGTGATTCAAATCCATCCAACTTAATACAAAAGATATAAAATCTCCATCTTTTTTTTAAGGCTGAACAGTGTTCCATGGTATACGTATAACACAGTTGACTAATCTATTCATGGGTTGATGGGCACTTAGGTTGTTTCTACATCTTGGCCATCATAAATTGAGCTGTCGTAAACAGTCGAGTGCAAATGTCTTTTCATAAAAGGATTTTTTTTCTTCTGGGTAGATACGTAATAGTGGCATTGCATGATCAAATGGGAGTCTAATTTCTGTTCTTTGAGGAGTCTCTATACTTCTTTTCAAAGAGGATACATTAGTTTACAGTTCCACCAACAGTGTAAAAGCATTCCTCTCTCTCCACATTCGCACCAGCATAGCAACTTTGGGACTTTGTGATGTGGGTTAATCTTAGTAGGATTATCTGATATTTCAGGGTGGCTTTCATTTGCATTTCTCTGATGATTAAGGATGATGAGCATTTTTTCATGTTTGTTAGCCACTCATCTGTCTTCCTCAGGGAAGGGTCTGTTCTGTCTCTTGCCCAGTGATAAATGGGATTGTTTGTTCTTTTTTGTTGATGAATTTGAGTTCTCTGTGGACAAGCTTTTGGACCCAGCATCTGGGAACCTGAGAACTGCCCTGGAGACTGAATTCTACATGACCCCAGGTTCCATCGCTTGTCTGACCTTCAGTATCCCCTGCACCTGTCTTTTGCCTCCCTGAATCTGACTCACGTCACACCTGATTGCAACCGCTGGACTCTGAGACATTGTCCCCTGAGTAGAGCCTGACCTCTGGACTCTGTTTGTGCCTTTGGTCTCCAGAGAAATACTGATCTGAAGTTCACTTTGGCTCTACCTTCCCATAGGTCCAGAAGCAGGGCAGGATAATGGGTTCTGGGGGTATGAAATGTTCTAATGCAGTGTTTCTTGACGTTTTTCTCTCATAGCACACTTGAATCTATAGTTAAACTTCCTCAATACACTTAAGTTATGTTGCTCCAAAAAAGTAAAAAAAAAAAAAAAAGAAAGAAAGAAAGAAGAAAAGAATATACTTAACTATGCTTTGAACTGCTTTCAAAAATAATTTAATTAATTTTTTTTTTCTTATCTTTTTTTGAGATACAATCTCACTCTGTCCCCCTCACTCTGGGTAGAGTACTCTGGTGTCATCACAGCTCACAGCAACCTTTAACTGTTGGGTTTAACTAATTCTCTTGCCTCATCCTCCTGAGTAGCTGGGACTACAGGCCCCCACCACAACACCTGAATAGTTTTCTATTTTTCATAGAGACAGGGTCTAGCTCTTGCTCAAGTTGGTCTTGAACTCCTGAGCTTGGCCTCTCAGAGTGCTACAATAACAGGCATAAGCCATTGCACCTAGCCTTAATTAATGATCTTTAAAATTTTTCAAGGCACACCTGAGATCCTGTATGATACCCCAGTGAGCCGTGGCACAGTGGTTGAAAATCGCAGTTCTAAAAGATTGTTAACCTCTCCAATTCCAATCCAAATTTCAATCTCTATAAATCCAATATAGAGGCTCAGCACCAGTAGCTCAAGTGGCTAAGGCGCCAGCCACATACACCTGAGCTGGCGGGTTCAAATCCAGCCCTGCCTGCCAAACAATGACGGCTGCAACCAAAAAATTGCCGGGCGTTGTGGTGGGTGCCTGTAGTCCCAGCTACTTGGGAGGTGGAGGCAGGAGACTCGCTTGAGTCCAGGAGTTGAAGGTTGATAAGGTTGATGTGAGCTGTGATGCCACTGCACTCTACCCAAGGTGATAGCTTAAAGGCTATTTCAAAAAAAAAAAAAAAGTCCAACATAGAAGAGAAACACTTTGTCCCAGTATCTCCTCCTAGGAGTTAATCAGGAGCCAAAAAGCTTAACAAAAAGATATTTCTCAAGTGTCTCTGTGTTATCAATAAAAATATTTACTTTTCTGCTTTTATTTTGAGAATAATCTTAAAATCATTCACATGCAATTAAATGTTGTTCTTCCTAAAATTAAAAAAAATGCCACTCCTTATTATTGCCAGGTTCTTCTTCTCTGCTGGTGACAAGAAAAAATAAATAGAAAAGGGATTGAAATGTGAACACAGACGGATTTAGCATGAAGCTAAGGCAGCCTGACCTTCAGCACTGCTGGGCACATACTCCTCCCAGGTCCTCCTCCAGGGCAATTTTGCCCCACTATCTTTTATTCTTCATATTTTAAAAAGCCCTTGAAATCATATGTTCTTTAGGTGCCACAAACCCTGGACCCAACTCAGTAAGTAAATTATGGATTCATGCCAAGTAAAGGTCAAATGTTGTTTCAGCAAGCTACGTGGACCAAAGCTTTGGAGTAGTTTAAATTGTAAACAGTGTTAGAGAATGGTCTTGTACATCACAAGGACATATGGGCATGCTAAAATCAAAACATCTCCGGCATACCAGTCGGTGCACTATTAATGCCATGAGTGGCAATCTGATGTTAGCAGACAGTCATTCATCACGTTAAATCAGTGTTGTTAATTTGTATGCTGAGTTTGTCTTTTTGTTTGAATTCCTGCTGTAAATTTGTTTTGGATTAGCAGTGGTATGAGAGCCATAAACCCGAGGAGGGCATGCCTACTTTCAAGTTTGTATATACTTAAGGAATATCAGAGTATGAAATCATTTAAATTTAGAAAAAGGAGAAGAATGAAGGAAGGGAGGGCAGTAAGAGGAGGAGGAAAGAAGGAAAAGAGAAAAGGGAGGAGAAAGGGAAGGAAGGAAGGAGGAAAAGAAGGATTAAGGAAGGGTGATATAGTCAAGAACCCCCAAGACAACTCACCAGTCTATGAAACTTTCAGATCTAGCCTACTCATTTGTTTCAACGCTACAGAATGAGAATCTTTCTTAGCAAGGGTACTTTTTATTCAACAAATATTTCTGACCCCATTGTATGTACAGCACGCTGCTTGAGAGATTTGGGTTACTACTTGCTAGCACTACCAAGAGGGTGGAAGATAAGAACATACCTTCTCCAGGTAAAAACATACACAGCTATCTAAATAAAAACACGCTTATTCATGTAACGTCACAAACATTTAGAGCATTTTGGGCAATATGTGGAAGCTGGGAAGGTACTCAAAATTATGCTTTTCTTTAAGACCAAAATAACTTTGGGATTTTTTTGCCACAATAGTGCCAGAAAATGTTTCATCTCCATTTTCCAACTGCCATGCTCCTGAACCAACTCCCTCCACAGTTTAACTTCAGAGCTACTCTGGGGAAACCAACCAATTTTTAATATTGGGCTAAACAAAACATAATTAGGAAGGCACATTTCTGAGGGGGGAAATCATGTGGAATATTCCCAAGCCCATTTATGTGATTTTGCAACATCCATTGTTTGAGTTTTCCACTGTATCTCGCTCCTTTACGGGTAATCGTGACGTGCCTGTAATTAAATAATCCCAGGTAACTGACAGCAAGACCATCCCCCCGAGAATTGCTTCCTGGGCCTCATAGTAAGCTCAGGTTTTTATATCCACTACTATTTTAGATGCTTCATATTCATTCTCTTCTTCACCTGCTTCAGACCTGAGCAGATCTAAGAACCCTCTCTTCCTCTGATCTGGGAGAAGAGATTTTGCCTTATATCTATGACTATAGATATCTTATATCTATGTGGTCTCAACAGCTTCCTTGACCATTTTATCCCTGTTTCTCAAAGAACAGGCCCAGAAATGAAAGGACAGTTGGCTATAATTGACTCATAGAATACTAGAGCTCAACAGAACCCAAGAGATGAGCTTGTCAAACTAGTCCCAAAGAGGCTTGCTAAGAATGAAAGAGTTCCTTTGTCTACTTTAAGAAAAACCATAGTCAGGCCTTCATACCTGAATACTTATTTCTAAATTTGACTTTCCTAACAATTATTGAATCCCTTCTTCATATAAGGCATTAAACTAACAAATAACATCATTCAAGGGGCATTTTTTATTAATATGGTGGGTTTTTTCAGAAGGAATATTATTTAATCTTCCAAAAGATGCAATCCTTGATTCCCACCTAGTTCAACAAGAGGAGAAACAGGAAAGGTATTGGAACTCTGTGCTATAGGGGCCTGGGATTTTAAAACCCACTGTGAGAAGAGCTCTGTGTTTAGATCAGGTCAAACTACCTACTATCCTACACATCGCCAGTTTTCATTGGCTGCTATCTACCTGATTTATCCAGGGTTTAAATGCAAAGATGCAAAATTGAGCAGGTTTTACATTTTCCATACAAAATGGAAGAAAAATGACCAACCATCCAGCAGGTTCTGTGTCATTTGACTCTACCCGCTGTTTCTATATCACCTATGTCCGTCTCACTGATCTCTGCCCTGCATCCATGATCCCGTATGCGGGATAGAACATAGCAGCATCCCTGGGATCTTAATAAAGTCTAGGACAGAAGAGGATTTTTTTTAAAGAGGAGAATGTATGAATGTGAATTAAAACGTACATGAGAGTCCCTTATGATTCCTTTCTTAAAGGGACTAATTCACTTAAAATGTAGACTTAGATGTAGATTGTATGCATGCTACATGTACGTGTATGTGTGTTACATGCCTCTTTGTGGATCTATGTGATGCCATTCTTCAAGAAGTTCAAAGAGCTTTCATACATATCTACACACACATACCTATATATAAAATTCATATATATGTGCACATATATATGTATGTGTGCATATATGAATTTAAAATATTAAATGGCAAGGCAGCAGGGAACAGTATAGGAGGGTGAGTGTAGAAGCTAATAAGCTATTAAAAGCAGAGTCAGAAAACGAACTAGATACAAATCTATTTCATCCACTTAGAGGCTGTGTAATCTCTTGGGCCAAACCCTCTCATTATTTGCTTCTCAGAGCATAGTTGTCAACACTAAATGACTTAATAGAAATAAAGCACTGTGTTTGGTATACAGTAGGTACTTACTAAACGTCAGATAGTTTATGATTGCTATTACTATATGGGGGGTAAGTGGTTCACTAAGCGCGCGCGCACACACACACACACCCGCCCCTGGCTGTCTGCACCATATTGAAATCGTGGTTTTGGATGGGCAACTGGTGCTCAGTCACTGGGTGGTGGATCTGTAAGATACCATGAAACTGTTTTGAAATTTTTTTCCTAAACTCTCTATCAGAGTCTCTCCAAGACCTATTTTATCTCCTGCACAGCCCCCGACCCATACTGTTCACCATTTAACTGCCTTGTTTTAGCTTCCTAGAGAGACAGCTACAGAGCTAAATATAGCTGTCTTTCCCAACAAGCAACCCTTTAAAGGAGCTAAATTGCCTTGCTTTTTTACTCCTTACCAAAACTTGATCTCAGGCTTTATAAAAGAGAAAAAATAAAGGCCTCCTACAATACAATGTTTAGCAACTGACATGTTGTCCTTAACTTGAGAGGTTTTGTGTATGGGCACTCGATCCTTGTTTCAGTTACAACCCCTGCAGGGAAATTTGAGTCCTGTACACGAGTTCTTCATTTATTTCTGAGCCAAGATAATTCTAGGATTACCACTTAGAAAATTGGGAGAACAGACTTCTGCACAGTAACCGGCAGACAGCATTGAAAAAAAGGGGACATGTAGACTACCTTTCTGGTGACAAGGTTAGGGCTGTGTATTGTGGTTAAATCCCATTAGCAAGAACATTACACTCATTAAGTGAATACGAGAATGTGAACTGAGAAGCCTGCCTGCCACACCCCATCCCCACCCCTGTTTCCTCTGTACCTCTAATGGCATTGCCCCTTCAGTTTGGGGGATTCTTTGCCCAGATCGACCTCTCTGGAAAAAACCACAACTTCTCCACCAATCAGCTCCGAAGCCTGAACACACCGCAATGGATACATACCATGCTCCAAAAATCTACAAGCACACACAGACCATAAGCTGTCTGCCTCTTATTTCTCTGGTGGCCTTTAGGATTCAGAAAGTATTCCTTTGTGTTAAAGCAACCGCGAACTATGCTACAGTCATCATGCAGAACATAAAGATTCTATTAATCTGATGTTCTGAGTTGTTACTGAGAAGAGGAACCAGGAGTGCCTTTGTTTCCCGAATGACCACAGGCATCTATAAAGTGGCCCTCAGTGGAGGAGTTTGCCTCTCAAGTTGCAGGCAGCTCTGTGTGGAGTGGAACTTTAGTGTCACTAATTCCCAGACATTCAAAAGGGCAGAGAAAGAGCAGAAAGCTGGGCAAACCTGAGACACGCTGCCCCAGTCCTAATTCTGACCCTCAGTTCATCCTAAAGAGAAGTTTAAAACGATGATTAATAAATTGAACATGTATGTCAAGACTAAAGGTGCGAAGTGGGCTAGCAAATAGGGAAATACACACACACAAAGAAAACATGTAATCAAAAGAGAAAAAAATCTTGCAAGGATGAGAAAGAAATAACGTAATTCAATCATAGTATTCTGCGTGCCTCCTCCGTCCACAGCATTGAGAGTCCAGCCACAGAAAAAGAAGATATAGTTTCTCTCTCCCAAGCATTTACCTTCTACTGGGAAAGAATAAATCAAGTATAGGAATATCTATAGTACAGGCCAAATTAAAAAAATAAATAAAAGCATCTTAAGAAGGAGAACACACATTCGGCTTGGCTGAGAAAGAGGTGCATGGAACCAAAACCAGCTCCATGGACAGGAGGCATTTGAAATGGACCTTAAAAATCGGGTAAAAATTCAGCTTAAAAAAGATGGTCGAACAAGCACTCTGGTTAAAGAAATGAAATGAGCTAAGATATGGAAGTAGATATAAAAAAAAAGTGTAAAGAAAAATGAACAATATATTGATCGTGGGATTTTAGGAGTTTAGGAGAATAAAAACAACAAAATAGATTGTGGGTGTCTTTAAAATGAGTGGTTTTCAGGGGATGCAGGAGAAAACCAGTTGCACTAAGTTTCTAAGCACAGAAATAATGCCATCGAAGATGACCATTATGAAGAATAATACACTCATTGGCAAAGTTGTGCAGGGTTATTTTTGAAGCAGAGACCCCAATTAAAAAAAAAGGAGGCCACTCAGTCACACCTTCATTCAACAGACATTAATTGAACATTTGCCACATGCCAATCCCTGAGCCAATTTATCCTAGTTGGTAGACTGAGCTTATGGTATATGGACGATAAGTAAAAGAAAATCAGCATCTATGAGATCTGGCGACTGACAGATATACAAACAAAAGAAGCAGAGAAATAAAGTAGGGTGGAGTCCAAGCTTGGGGGCCAAAACCAATGGCAGAATGAAGTAGGAGTTATTATATACAAAAATAGAAAAGTCTGGCTCAGCGCCTGTGGCTCCATGGGCTAAGGCGCCAGCCACATACGCCTGAGCTGGCAGGTTCAAATCTAGCCCGAGCCGCCAATCAATAATGACGGCTGCAACCAAAAAATGGCCAGGCATTGTGGTGGGCGCCTATAGTCCCAGCTACTTGGGAGGCAGCGGCAGGAGACTCGCTTGAGCCCAGGAATTGGAGGTTGCTGTGAGTTGTGATGTTACAGCACTCTATCCAGGGTGACAGCTTGAGGCTCTGCCTCAAAAAAAAAAAAAAAAAAAATAGAAAAGTCTGGAAGGAGAAGGCTGGGCAGATCCCCAGGTGGAGACACAGCTGGAGTTAGCACAGGTGTCGATACACCCTTCATGCACACTCTGCACCCGGCTGCCCAGGATGTTGCCAGCAGCTGGGAGAGGCTGAGGGGAGATGGCAGAGGGCAGAGAGAAAGGAAAGCTAGAGCTCGGAGAACGCCTGTCTCCAAAAAAGATCCTTAGGGAGACAGAAGAGGAGCCAGCTTGGAAGAAGACGTTGATGTTTCTTAAATGTTCTAGAAGACAGAAAGGGTTGAAGAGGGAGAAATTTTAATTTTTAAACCATCTTTGATGAAAGTTTCAAAATCGAGAAAAAAAAAATCATCTGGACAAGTTGAAAAGGTTAGAAATCTATCCAGGAGGTTCCACTTCAGCTGATATAATATGGTAGTTCCCTGTCCTGGGGGGATATGACCCGAGACTCCCGTGGCTGCCGGAAACCAATCCCTCTATATACTGTGCTTGAGTTTCCTTCTTCGCAATTTTACAGAGAGAAGATTACTCCTTACCATAGATCTTAGTAACCTCAACATCTGATTTTTTCTTTCTTACTAAGAATTTCGCCTTCTCAGGTACAGCTTCTCTTCGGCATGTATGAATGGCCATCATAACTACTCTCACACTTTAGGGCCATGATTCAGACAAATAAGGGCTCCTTGAACACAAGCACCAGTGACAACGTGACAGTCCATCTGATAATCAAGACGGCTCCTAAGTGACTGGGGCCAGGACAAAGGGAGGATTGGTGGACAGCATGAGACTTCATCACGCTAATAGCTCGTGATTTAAAACTTATCAATTGTTTATGTTGGGAATTTTTCATTTAATATATTCAGACCTCAGGTGACCTCAAGTAGCTGAAACTGCAGAAACAAAACTTCAGCTAAGGGTGCTCTGCTGTCCTGGGAATCAGCCAGAAGTACAAAGGGTTTGTTTTTTCTTCCCCTCTTTTTCCCTAAAAGGAGCTACAGAAGTGTACTAACCTTTATGGAGAAAAGTTGTGTAAATAACTGTCAACAGTAAACAAAGTATTTTTCTTATCCTTCAGTAACTTACTACTCCAGAACTCCAAGGTCACAAAGTATGTGGTTCCGCACCTGTCACCCAGTGCTTAGGGCACCGGCCACTGTAAGACCGGGGGCCTGCTAAACAACAGTGAGAACAGCACAAACAATAGCCGGGGGTTGTGGCGGGCGCCTGTAGTCCCAGCTACTGGGAGGCTGAGGCAAGAGAATCTAAGCCCCAGCTCCTGTGGCTCAGCGGGCTAAAGCGCCAGCCATGTAAACCTGAGCTGGCGGGTTCGAATCCAGCCTGGGCCCGCCAACCAACAATGAGGGCTGCAACCCAAACAAAAATAGCCGGGCGTTGTGGCGGGGGCCTTAGTCTCAGCTACTTTGGAGGCAGAGGCAGGAGACTCGCTTGAGCCCAGCAATTGGAGGTTGCTGTGAGCTGTGATGCCATGACACTCTACCCAGGGCAACAGCTTGATGGTCTGTAAAAAAAAAAAAAAAAAAAAAAAAAAAGAGAGAGAGAATCTAAGCCCAAGAGTTTGAGGTTGCTGTGAGCTGTGACATCACAGCACTCTACCCAGGGTGACATAGTGAGACTCTGTCTCAGAAAAAAAAGTATCACCAATGTGTCTTCCCCACCAAGTCAGCCAAGTTGGGGTCTCCCTGTCTCATTTCCCACCCCTCTTTCACACTTAGTGTTGGTAGGCTTTATAACTTCCTGAAGCAAAAGTTTAAAAAGACATATACTCATAATATATACGCATGCGTAGTACATATGCATGCTCCAGAGAGGTCGTTGTCTATTTTAAATTGCACACAAACTTTGTGGACACCCTGTAGCCAATGTTTGACAAGAACACACCCCCTTTGAGTCTTCCCCTCATGGAAGAGGAATGCAGAGCGCCGGGCAGAATTCACACTGCTAACCTGGGTGCAAAATACTGTGTATACGGTAGGCAAGGGGAGTGGTCTGGAATTTACCAAAACAGGCTGGGAGTTGAACAACCCTATAATCCAGGTGCCTCGCCTTCTCCTCGGCTGGTTTCTCCCCCACCCCACCCCCATGCACTGACGCCTAGGAGCTTATTTACTGAGTCAATTAACAAAGATAACCTCCCATTGTGCAACCCTCAATAAATCAATTGTGTTAATACTGTCTTGGAATGTCCCCCACTATTGACTTTCATATTGTTTACATTAGCCACTTGAGAAAGCCAGAGGGCTTGTTTTGGCGCTAATGGATTCTGGAGTAGCCATTAATAGGTAAGACTGTCTTTACAAAACCTCTAAGTTCCTCCAGCTTCACCTGCTGTCTGAACTTTGGCTGCGCGTTCCGAAGCCCTGTCGGGGAATACTCAGCGAGGCAAACATTCGTGAGCCGTAATGGAACAGTCACTTAGGACACACCTACTTCTTTGTGATTTGAATAATCTCTTCCCACCCACCCCAGACCCCACTGTCAACCACCCTCAACAATCTGGGGCGTCAAATTAATCTTCAATTACGTGAAAGAATTTCAGGAACGGGCACAGCTCAAGTTACCAAGTAACTTACTGTTGTGCAAAACTTCATACTGCAAGCAGCGCTTTGAGTGATTTTTCCCTCCTCAATAATGTCAGGGAAATCTTTCCAACCAGTGATAATTTCTACCTGTGGAACCTCCAGAACTTTTAAGGCCAGAGTCAAAATGAATGTAAAAATCAAAATGAAATCCTCCTACTTGTCCTCCAGATACATGAAAGTAAGTTGACTATAATAATCGTGATGACGAGCTGCGTTAAATGTTTGGTTTTTGTTATTAGTACTTCCTTCTGGGGGACACCAGAAATACTCAGAGAACAGGTTTTCCCTTAGGAGTCCATCTCCCCCGCTCCAGGCCGAGGTCGTTTGCTGCAGCCCTCCCTCTGATGCACGGGGAGGAGGGAGAAGAAACAGCAGTCCCGGAACTTCGGAAGGTTCAGATTTCAGTGCTGGCTGCAGACCTGGGCAAAGTTCACTGCTCTCTTTTCATGACATGCCACATACTTTTCAAGTTCCCACTTGCTTCTTAGAGAGGAAAAAATGTGGCCTCTGAGTTCAGGTTGCTAAGGACAAGCTGAGCCATTTTAACCACGCATTCCTTTTCTAAAAGATAGGCTGGGTGGTGGTGGTTGTTTCCGCTGTAAATACCAGAAAGTCCTGATCCTCCCTACTCTAAACAAATACTTTGCTGCAACTTTGAAGCCATCTTGGGAAACCAAGGATTTCATTCAGTTTCCTTTTCCTGCCTAAGCTTAGACACAGAGGAATATTATGTGACTTTGTGCCACATCTCCTTAGGAGACACTTGGCTGCTTTTCTCTCTTAATAGTGATGAGTATTTAAAATGCACACGAATATTAGATAATAAAAGAAAACTCACGTTGTTCAGGGTTTTCTTGGTTGTCTTTCTTTTCTCTATTTTTTTCTTATTTTGCTTTGACTTCATGATATATATGGCTACTTAAGTGTGGTTTGAAGGCCGTGATGGAAACAGGACTTTGAAAGGAAGAACAGATATCTAATTGGCTTGTCTCCTACAGACCCCTCAGTGACCCCGCACTGAGTATCTAATGGACATGTGGTAAACAAGCTTTACACCTTCAACTTGTTGTTGCAGCAGAATCCTTCACTCTCCTCCAAAAGGATTTTTTGTAATGAACAAGCGAGACATGAGCATAGGTATGTTATGCAAAGGGCGAGATGGTTTTCTAATTTTATAGATACAATATTTTGAAAGGTGAATTTGGATCAATCATGAATTGAGTTCTTGTCAGTGTGTCTTACATGATACTCTAAGAAGTGTTTTTCAATATGGAAAGCAAATGTTTGCGTTCAAAGCCATAGTTACTAAGTCCAAAACATTCAGAAAGTCAGTTAGAAGACAATCATCTTTCCTCTGAAAATTAATAATGCTCTTGACCTTGTGTATGTGCCATTGTGGAACTTCCTGAGCTGTAAACCATCTTTGGTTGAAGCTGGAAAGTACTAAGAGTCAATTTAAATCCTTTCATGCTTCAAAAAACACATGAGATGATTAAAATGTCTTTATTAAGTGATGGGAGGTAACAAGGATAACCCCCATTTCTATTTTTGTTAAAAGGTGGGGAGCCCCACCTCACCAGAGAGCATTGCATTTCCTCCTCCACTTTAACTTCTTTGGAACAGCTGGGTGCCCTACCTCCCTTTTTTTCCACAAGCTGGTATTTCTTTCCTTCTATTATTCATCCTTTGTCCATGTTGCCTTTTTTCTTTTTTTTACCTTAGATTCTAACGTCAATCAAGGTCTGCCTTGATGTTGCTCCATGCCCTTACCAGCTCTTCTTCCTGGAATCATCTGTTTCACCTGGATCTCTAAATGTTTAAATATCCATTTAAATATTGTAGTTTTACCTTCACTCTTTTTGGAGTTACAGAAAGGCTGAGACCCGTGACATTTTTGAGATTCCTATATATGAAATAATAAAGACATCCCCAAATGGGCTTTAATAAAAAAAATGGTTTAGGCTTCAACATTTGATATTTAGTAATGTCATCTGAATACATTCAGTCTAATAGAGAATATCATTCCAGTTATTGTATACCTTTATTTGGAACTATTGTCAGCACTCCTTCTACATTTTAAGCATGAAGGTGAAGTTCATGTTCAACTCTCCCCTTCACCCCACCACTCTCTGCAACACAACTGTACTTGAGATCCTTCTTTTAGACGAAGAGAAAGATTAATGTTGTATGATAAAAAGTGCATGGAACTGGGAGCCTGAACCTCTATCTTATCTAAGCTGTGTCTTCCTCATCTAGAAAATTAAAATAAATAATCCAAAGGTTTCTTCTAGTGCTACTTTGTAAGGTTGTGTTGTGCTTACCACTCTCAGACACAGGGGCATTGCTCCAGCCAACTAACAGAAAAAGATGAAGTAATTAAAAAAAAACACAGTAAAGATGAACAGTCTTGGGGAAACAAATGTCTGAGACCAATTAAACAAAGACAACAATATAGTATAAGTGTGATGACCGAGGATGGGGAAGCACCCATGGAGGTCTGCTAAAGTCAAATCTACCTTAATTCCTCTCTGCTCACCAGGCAGTAGCCATCAGGGTGGGCTGGGAGCATCAGTCACACTTCACGGGACACCCAGATCCAATGGCAGAATGCCCCAAAGCTGTCCACTTACTCAGCATCACCTAATAAGGGAACATAGCTCAGAGGAAGAATCGTGTCCTTGCTTGATGCTTTTAGTTAGACACACTTCCCTTTAAGAAGCGAAGATTCCTATTCTCCTTATTTTCTCGTATAGAGAAAAAATATGATACATTACAACCAGTCAGCATCTACATAAGACCTTCTAACTAACAAGATACCCTGAGAAACAAGTCCAAGATCCAAGATCAGGAGAGATAAAGTAGAAACAAAACAGAGCTGGCCCCAGGAACCCATGGGAGATTGGTTACCACCCGCATGCCAGAATCCCAGGATGCTCACGTCCCTTATATAAAAACAATGTCAAATCTGCATGTAATCTGTGCACATCATCCTGTATACTTTAAGTCGTCTATAGATTACACATAATACCTAATGCGATGTAAACGTTATATAAATGGTTGTTGTACTGTATTGGTGTATATCGTTTATATTTCTTTTTCTTTCTTTTTTTTTTTTTCATTTATATTTTTGATCGGTGGGTTGATTGAATGCACAGGTGTGGAACTTAGGGATACATACAGAGTGCTGATTCCACTCTTTATTATCATATAGGCTATACTATTATTAATGACTAGAATGTTCAACTCTTTCTTCTCAGATTTCAACTACAGTTGAGTCTCAAAGTTGAAGCATTCCATGTGAAGTTGAACAGAATGCAGATTGGTAGAACAAGAAAGCATCTAAGCATCTGTTAGTCTAGCCTACCATGGAAAGGAGGAATTTCTTCCACAAAATTCTCATACATGTCTATCCAGCCTCCCCGAGATAAGAACAAGAACAATCATGACAACGATGATGATGATAATGATAAACATTTATTTCCCACTTACTGTGCCCCAGCCCCTGTGTTAAGTACATTGAATACTGACAATGAATCTAAATTATCATTAGGACTTTATTGACATTTAACATATTGAATCTTGAAAATGTCCTTTAGGATGCAGATTCTACTATTATTTTTATTTCATAGATGAATCAATGAAAACAGAAAGAAGTTGAATAGCTTGTCCAAAGTCACACAGCCTGACAGAGAGGGGCTGAAAAATTGAACTAACCAGGTTGGCCCTGGAACCTATTGCAATTAGCTTACGCTTAAGAAGGGCAGGGGAGAGAGACAGGGTGGGGAACTAGAGTCCTCATCAACACTGGTCTTAGCTAATAGAAGAATCTCCAGTTTTCTGGGCAAATGCTGTCTCCTTTAGTCTTCACACTGCCCACTAGCCCTAAACAGAGTAACAATTATTTCTTCTTCAGTGTGACAGTCCTTATATATAGATTGGCAAACTATGGCTTGTGGACCAAATCTGGCCTGCTATCTGCTTTTGTATGGGCTGTGGGCTAGGAATGGATTTCAAATTTTCAAATGGTTGGGGGAAAAAAAATCTAAAGAAGAATAATACTTTGTGATACCTGAAATTTATATCTCAGAGTCTGTAAATGAAGTTTTATCGGAACACAATCATACTTCATTTACATACTGTTGATGGCTCCTTTCACTCTACTACAAGGTTAGAATTAAGTCATTGAAACAAAGTCCATATAGCCCAGCAAAGCCTAAAACATTTATTTTTAAAAAGTCACATACACACACAAAGTAAATTTTAATATCTTACCCGTTGCATACAATGTTTGCTGACCCTTGCTTTAAATAGTTGAAGGTAGTTCATATGTCTTTTCCCAAATGTGCTCCTTTTTGTGGTAAAATATCTGAAGTCTCTCTCTTCTCTCTTTATCTCCTCATCCTGGAAACTCTTCTCTGGTGTGTCTTGGGTACCACATGTTCCATCTCTCCTAAAATAGCACTCAGTAGTGTGTGCACATGCTGGAATACCACTCAGGAATCAAAAAGGAGCAAACTGCAGTGGAGGCACACAACCTGAGAAATCTCCAAACCTTCGTGTTGAGTGAGAAAGCCTCACAGATTGCTCTCATTGTGAGATTGTATGGATATGCAACTCTAAAACAGGTGAAACTGATCTACGGGGAGAAAATATACATGGATCACTATGAAAGTTGTGAGACAGATTGTGTTATGGTCCATTATTTCACTTCCAAACACAGTAGGCATCATCTTTTCTGATTCACCTGTGCTTGGCTTGTTGATTTTGCCAGGAGGGCTTCATCTGTTACCTTCCGCGAGGATTTTACATTTCTCGATTTTTGTGTATCTCAAAACTTTTGTAATGGCACACATATCAGAACAAAGGTTGTCGTTTGGAAAATGGGGCAAGAATTGGCCAAGCTGGGAAGAAGGGAACAGTCTGAGATGACAGAAACATTCCAGATCTTGACAGCTCTTGTTTGCATTGCATAGTTGTACATATTTGCCAAAATTCATCAAAATGTACACTTACAGTTTCTACATTGCACTGTATCAACCTCAAAAAAAATTATAGCTAACTATTGGACTCTAGTTAATGATGTATATGCTGAAATGTTCGGGGCTAAAGGGAATTAATACAGGCAACTTGTTTTGAAATGTGTCAGAAAGTCAAGAGGTTGGATGGTTGAATGGCAAGATGGATGAACAGAAGGATGTGTGAGAAGGAGACAGCAGCATGGTCATGATGGGAAGCAGTTGGTGGGTACGTGGATGGCAGCTGTCTAATTGTTTCAGCTCCTATGTTTAAAACTTAGCGTAAGAAAATTTATTTTCAAAATTAAATCTTTATAATAAATGAAAGAAGGGATAAAAGTAATGTTCAATATGAAAGAAACTTCTCTAAATGTAGCCCAAAGGGGTCACCATGATTCCCTTTCTTTGGCCATTTTCATGTTAGTTTTTATTTTTCTTTAATGTGACTTACTGGTCTCTGAAGCGTCCTACCTTAAGCTTACCTCTTATTAGGCCTGGTGCCTCACTTCTGTAATCCTAGTACTTAAACTTACCCCCATCAGATATCTTGAGTATCACTACTGGAACTAGTCCTAGTATATTCCATGATGGAATCTATCTCCAAGACAAGAGGTCAACTTTCATTTCTTTGTTTAAATTTTATTAGAAAAAAGATGCATAAAATGAAAGCTACAGAAATATCCCCAATGAGATGCCTCCACCAGATCCACTTATGGAAAAGTGTAAATTGCACACATGAGTTTACACTCTTGTGTCATGAAGGGGTAGAAAGAAGAGGACTGTGTCTGATCGTGGCTGAATCGCTGGCCTTTCTACCCTCACCAGCAGGTAGTCATGTATTTCTCATATCTCATGATGCTCACTATCGTTTCACAGATAATATGCCCGCCACCACTGCAAGTAGCAAAGGAATATGTGTGCATGACAAAAATTTGAACAAGTTTCCAAACTATGCAGCCTAATCTCTGGATTAACTGTTTCTTTACAGGGCCTCTGCAGTGTATAATCTGCAGGCTGATTCTATTGCTTTCATGCAATGCCAATATTATTAGTAGCAATAACACAATCACGCTTCAGCTATTTGGAGGTCAATTAGCTGGAAAGTTCTGTGTTCAGAATGGAAGCTAAGAACCAAAGAAGTAAGCAAGAAAAATCCCCAAGGCAGTCAAAATAGCTGTGAAAGTTTCAGGGTGCCAAACTCATATACTTGCTCATGGAACAGATTCTAAAGACAAAAATCAAAATCCTGTGACACTTAGGCAAAATGCAAACAAGTCTGGACTTCTCAACCAAAGAGAGGGCGCGTATAGGCAGACATTGAAAGAAGCAAGAATTAGAATGATTTATTAGCCACTATTCAAGACCCAAAAGTAGTATAATTGGGGAGGATGGGAAAGTCCACCATAATGCTACCAAGATTACGTTTCACAGGCTGTGTTATGTTCCTAAAATCATAGTTCCACAAGATAGTAAAAATGGTCCATAAAAATAACAAAGAAGAGAAGTTATCATCCAATACCTTTAGAAAATACTGATCTAACAGTTAACGCTTCAACATTTCTATTGTGATTCTAGAAAGTTCTACAAAAGGAAAACAATTTTTTTTGCCATTTTCTCATTCCACTGTTTCCATTTATTTATTAGTGTCGCAGATATAATTTTCTTTTGTTTTCATAACAATGTCTGTCAATCTGCCTGCCTAGGTGCGGCTCTGACTTCCCCCACACCCATCTTGGACAGGTGTCTCCTCTCCTGGACTCTCCTTCGTTTGTTTTGTACAAGTTCTAGTCAATACCTTCAGTTTGGGAAGATACCTTCCAAATCACCTCCACGTTCAGTTTCTCTTCTACTTCCCTTGATTTTCACCACCTTCTTTCTTTTCCCATCTTTTTTTCTCCAAACTATACATGCCAAGCATTCTCCACCCAGAGCCCACTTTTAAATCTTTCACTGTTCCGCTCCAATTCACAGCTTTGCACTTCCTGCTAGTCGAGCCCCTCTCCAGCGGGTTTTCTCCACATCTTTTATCACTACTCCTCTCCTCTTCTGCCAGCTCTAGTGCACCAGCAGAGAGCCATCTGAAAATCTGGCTTCCCTTCCCATCTGTACAATCCCCATTACTTCACCATCAACATGCATTTCCCCCAAGCAACCACCAGCCGACAAGGGGCGAAGGGGTGTTTCTGTCTTCCTTTCCTTGGCATCCTCTGAGTACGGAGCTATGGACCCCTTAACGGGGAATGTTCACCATTTGGTCAACACTGGATTTTGAGCCAGTGGAGTCGTGTTCAGTCTTGAACTCTGCCTCTTCTTCAGTGGCTCAGTGGCTTAATGTCTCTGAACCTCAGTTTCCACATCCATAAAGTGGCCATAATATTCTTGGCCTGATTTACCTCAAATGGTTAGTTGGAGCCAAGGAGGCCATATTTGTGCAAATTCTTCATTACTTTTAGGAGGGGACAGTTTTATGCCCTCACTTGAAAATATTTCATCAGTATGAAGGAAGAAGAGCTTCATCTTCTTTTATATTCTTAATTTCTTCTGGGTCTGAGAGATATTTGTTATTTCCCCCACATCAAAGTCTCCAGTTGGAGCAACACATGGGCTTGGCAGGAGGGAAACTGACAGCAAAGTGGGTAAATGCATAATCTCAGCCAGCTTCCAGCTCTTTGGCTGCAAAGCTGGCCCCATCCCTGGCTCCATCGTTGCCACGTGTAGGAATTTGAGAACGCCTGCTTAACCTTGACATGCTCAGTTTCTTCATCTTTAAAATGGGGATGACGGGAGGTGTGGACACTATAGAAGGTGATTGTGTTGATTGTATTTGTCAAAGGGGGTGCCGAGGGCTGAAAAACAGATTACATATGTGAGATTTCTTCAAAAAGGCATTATGGAATTTTGAGGCATTATTGCCCCAATTCAACAATGACAATAATAAAAAAAAAAATTCAACTAGGACAGAATCCTTCATTTAAAAGGGACGATAATATGGGTGAAAATGTCTTTAACTATTCTGACATCCATGTGAAAAATTTTTCCGTGTGTGTGTGTGTGTGTGTAGGGGAAGGGCAGTAGTACTTTCAGGGTTTCTCTGCTTTGTGTGTATTAAATTTTAGGAAGCAGACACACCTATGAAACTGTTGCCTATATAGTCTCTTGTACGATTCTGAGTTTTGATCAGACGTTTAATTGTTCTAAAAATATATCTACTTTAAGATTTAATAAAATGCATATTTAAATAAGAAACTATGCCAAGAAGTGGCTTTGAGCCCACTTGCTTCACTCTGTGTAGTACTATATTGCATTTTAAGTCCTATTCAACAATAAAAATTTTTAATGGAATTTAAAAAAAAAAAAGAGGGGGTGAGCCGGACAGCCTGCCTGCCTGCCTGTCTGTTTCTTTTCCTTTTTCTTCTTCTTTTTTTTTTAAGACAGAGTCTTATTCTGTGCTCTGGGTTTAGTGCCATGACATCATAGCTCACAGCAACCTCAAGCTCTTGGGCTCAAGCAATCCTCTTGCCTCGGCCTCCTAAATAGCTGGGATTACAGGCGCCCACCATGACACCCAGTTTTTCTAGTAGAGATGGGAGTCTTGCTCTTGCTCAGGCTGGTCTTCAACTCCTGAGCTCCAGAGGTCCTCCCCCCTCGGCCTCCCACAGTGCTGGGATGACAGGCGGGGGCACTGAGCCTCTTCTGTGGCTCCTCCGTTCTCCACTTCCTCTGTTGCCTCCTTCTCCCACCTCCCCAGTGGCGGTGAAGCTGGTGCTCTCTGCACAGCCAGTCAAATCTCGGGGGAAAAGTTCAGACTTTGAAGCCTCCGAAGGCCTGCTCCTCCTCCGGCTGCCGCTGTCCGGGAGGCCTCTCCTTCCCCCTCGGGATTCCTTGCTGGCGTCCTCCCTCTGTTTTCACTGTCTTTCTGATTAGAGAGCATGTCGGCGTGGCAGGATAATTTACTGATACATTAATTTGTGTTTGCATCTCTGTGTCTGCCCTCCCCCCACACACAAAGGAAGCTGGGCCTTTCCGTGCTCCTGCCCCAGGGGAGGTTTGTTGTAAGAGGCCAAAGCCAAGACACCTGGCTTTTGTTCCCCTAAAGCTCAAGCTCTGGCAGGAGATAATGCCAGCAGGGAGGAAAGGAGAGAAGTTCAGGCCTTGGAGAGCAGGAAGGGAGAGAGATTTTGATAGATGGGGGGAGAGGTGAAGGGCAGAGAACAGGCAGCTGGCAGGGAGGGGCCCAACCTGGCAGAGCCCTGGGCAAGTGCGGATGGCTGGCGGGTGAGCCTGGACCACTGGGCCCTAGGCCGACAGACACAGCGAGCAGCCCCCACATGTTCCCCGCACCCAGGGCACTCTCGGGCAGCTGGGCCAAGGGCGTGGGGAGCCCACGTGGGCCCGGACAGTAGCAGACAGAGGGGACAGGGACAGCGTCAAACTATAAATCATAACATCTAACCTTTGCTACCCACCTGAGCATTGTTCTAGGACCTTTCCAAATACTAGAACAGTCGCTCCTCCAAAAACCCTAGTCCCCAGGACTGAGGAGCACACAACCCACGCGCCCAGGATCGCACAGTCGCCACGGGGGGAAGCCAGAGGGATGGAATGAGGCTGGCACTGTATCGCAACCTGTGAGGAATGAAAGACTGGATAAGCCACAACTGAGACCGAAACTGAAAACACCCAGCGCTCCGATGCTCCCGGGGAGGGGAGGCGGCAGCTCTGGGACGGCTGCTCAGCCGGCTGTTGATAGTGGAAGTACGGCCCCTCCTCAGGGAAAGCAGAGGTGCGTGTGTGCTGAGCATCGGTCCGGCACAGGCAGCCTGGAACTCCAGCTCCCGGCCACCTTTCATTCACTCGGAGAACAATTTCTGACCTTGCTACGTCTTACCTTCCTCATCTGCAAGGTGGGTACCAAGACTCCCCCAGCCCTGGCCTTCCAATGACTGAGAACCTGAACAGGAATTAGGAGCTGTCCTCAGCAAATCATCCTCGTAGGCAGGCCGCTTAGTCCTGAGCCCCCAGCGTCCGGCCTGCCCTTACCGAGCTTGTCCAGCTCTCAGACGCTGCCCTGCGTGAGGAGTCCCGGCCCCGCCAGCCATCCACGGTAAAGTTGGAGGGCCAGACATGCGAAGGGATCTTTCAGGGCAATGCGAGAAGGCCTACAAGCAGAGTGATCCCAGCATCTCTTGGACCCCCAGGGCAAAGGCCCCTCACCACATTGCAGGCTGGGAGTGAGGCAGGTTTCCCGTGAAGCTCTGTCTCACGGTGGGAAATTAGAGCGAGCCTGGCATTCCCTCTTTCACCCCCCAGGAACAGCTCCTGAGCCCGAGCACAGTCCCAGGACTGCCCCGCAGTTAATCGGAGAGTTCTGAGCCACGCATAACTTGCATCATTCTGGGCCAGGGACCAAACCAGCAGCGGAGAAGCCAAACGAGCTCAGGGCCGCCGGCGCATTCCATAAACCCAGATTTCCAGCCTGGCCTCGAATAAGATGTGGACAGGAAATTTTCCATGTGTCAATTAAGCTCATTGAGCATGTGACATAAAAAGGAAATGTAAATGTGGGATCCTGATTGGCAAAGTTCAAAAGCCTCTGATTTTAATATCCAGATATAGATCTGCAAACTATTAAGAGGACTGAACTTCCAGCATCCAGAGGTGGTGAAGAAATGCCTGCCTGGCACATTAGAGGAAACAAAAAAAACAAAAAAACAAAAAGAAAGAAAGAAATACAGCACTGAATAACAGTGTTGGGAAAATAACTTAGTTCCCAGAGCAGAATGTTTATATGAGATGATTAAGAAGCAACTCGAATGTTCTACTTCCCTATAATTTCAAGATCCCCTAATAGGTGTTCGGTTTGCAAAGAAAACAATGTGCATGTTGATCTGTTTTTCCTTCTCCGTGCTCTAGACTGACATGAGGTGGCAACACTGAACTTGACATTGAATTGCTTTTCAGTTCAGATGGCTGTAAACTTAGCATAAAGCCCAGTGTTTCCTCGGGAAGTGTCTATCTTGTTGCTAGCACTATGATTGAGTCCACTTGTCTATTCTAGGACATGAGAGGATCAAACTAAGTCACAGCACCCCACCTCTTGCTCATGTATCTATTTATTACCAAATTCACTGGGAAAGACAAGCTGAGTTATCATTGAGCTGAGAAAACCTGAGAGGCATTGATGCGCCTGAAGTACGGCACAGCCACAGCCACCGAGGCAGGTTCAAAGGAAACGCATTACACACTCAGCCTGTGCAAGTCCTGGCGACAGGGGCCAAACGGATGGTCCAGGGGACACGAGCTCCTCTGCAATGCTTATCTTGTCCCCAGCCCCCATGCCACCCTGAACAATTACAAATACAATCATTTGCGACAGATTGCTCCCCAGCCTTCCACCTTAAATTCTATATGATAAATTCAACACGAAGTGACAATCACAGTGAGTGTTCAGAGCCCTGTCTTACAAAAAAAAAAACAAACTAATTTTACTGAAGTCAGAACTCAATGAACAAGAAAATATGAATGTATACCTAGAGCATATCTCAAAACTTTAATCTCTGTGAATGCCATAATGGTTATTTATGGCTGGGATGATATTAATAATTTAAAATATTTCACTGAAGAAGAGCTATGAGAATTTAAAACGGTATTGTTGGGCAAAGATGATAATATTTCAATGGGTCTTTCTCTCCGCTGGTCTTTTAATGGGGGAAGAAAAAAGAAAATGGCTGCTTTTGTTAGCCACCTGACCAGCAGCCAGAATGGGGACTGTCCTACGGTTAACTTCTAGGAAAGAGCTCTTCTTCCTTCTTTATTATTTGGGGTAAAAATAATGTCTTGGGCCACTGTTGTCTGTTCAAATTAAGCCAATGCAATTAAGAAGAGTCAAATGTATACAGACTCCAATGATGGGTAAAATTAATGTCACCAGTTGCAAGCCCTAACCCAGCTGCATTGCTTAATCTCAGCTTTAGCCATTACTATTGTGTGGGATGGAAACGTCTCGATCGCGTTAGGGTTAGTGCAGACTGACTGGGTAACTAGAGATAAGTCCTGCAGGCTTGCTCAAATGTACACATCCTTAACACTGTCATTTTGAAAAAGTAAAATTGGGTTTCATTCCCCTGGACTAGGTCAGAGTCCTTTCCTTGTCCCCCCCACGCCCCGACTTAATCACGGAAGCAAAAGAACTTTTTTTCCTTGCCAATTGTTTTGGATTATACTCCCAGGGATCCTTGCATGTGCCATTTATATACATCTCTTGCTCATTCCAAAAAGAAAAGTTCTGCTGCCTCAAAACACGACTGTACTTCTCTTCCTTTTTTATACATATATACATATAAAGGTTGTATTTGGATTGCTTGATATTATTTTACTTTGTGAAGGAGTTGTTCCAGGTACTCAGTAGCTATAGAGAAAACATTTTAGCATGTTAAAAAAAAAAAAAGTTGACATTTACAGCCAAGAGCCAGGTACGCAACTGCAAAGGTCATCAATGAGTAAACAGATATTAATGGTTACCCGGATAACTGGTACATAAACAGGTCACATTAATAATTAACACCAGGCAAAACTAGCACTTTCAGCCAAGCTTGGGGAAGCGGATGCCAGAGGAAACACACAAGATGAGAAAAACCCAGTGTTGATTTCGGGTTGTTAGAAAGAGGAAAAATTACTGCTTCATTTTTCCATTTCTCCTACCCTCACCAAAAAAAAGTTTCAAGGCAGTCATGATGGAGTAAGTAAGTGGAATGATGGAGGAAAAACTTCTGGGGGGGCGACGTATTTGATAACTTCTTGTTAGTCTAACATTTATGGTTCCCTTGTTTTCCTTCCTGGCCACGTGCAAATTTGCTCAGGAAATTTATTTTATTAGTAATCTACCAAGTCTCTGTAAAAGTATTAGCGTCCTCATTGCATTATGACATTTGCACCTTCTGTTAAGACTTCTCAGCTGAGAGGGGAATATTTTGCACCTGCTTATGGGCATTTTCCCAGTTGAGAAAAGTCAAATCTAGGTCTGTAGGCTTGATGGCGGAAGGATGGGTACCATGGAGAATGAGTGGGTCCTCCAGGGAATGTGGGGACCCAGAGAGTGAATGTGCCTGAGTCCCACAGAGAGAGCCCCAGAGAGCCATGACATCCCTTCCTATGATTTGCTAAAGAAGCCAGATTGTATGTGAAATCTAGATTTCTGGATTTCGAAGTGTTCACAACTCATCAGAACCCTGGCCCAACAAAGCACATCTTCTGCAGGCCACATTTGCTCAGTTGTAATGTCTTATTTAAATTAAACAAACACTAAATCCTCGAAAATTTGCCAAGGAGGAGGAGAGAGGCTGAGTATATCTTTTAAATCTATTAGACAGTTTCCCTTCTCTAAATACACAGTTCTCTAAAGGAGTATTTTAAAAAGAAAACTAATAAAATAAGACAATAGATTTAATAGGGAACTGGAATATCTGCAAGGACCCGCCTAGCCTTAGACGCAGGTGAATAAATGTCAGACGAGATACTTTTTATACATGTGGCCTAATGGTTTACAAACGAGTAGCGCTGCTTTTGAATATAATGTGAAGAAACCAATTTTTAAATCAATGTGTGGCTAGACTTATCAAGCCCGCAGGAGATATTGTCAGGTACCCAACCTGAAAATCAAATTATTTAAGGTTGGTTATACTAATAACAGCCTCTAACCAACTGCTAAGGTGGACTGTAAACCCAGACTAGCTAAAGGCAGCAAATGAGATGAGTTTGGGAGGATGCTGAAAGAAATCGAGTCCAAGCCTTCTTTATGAGTTAAACGTGGGGTAGACTTGTTCATACGTGAGAATTTAGTTCTCATTGAAGGACGGGTGTTGGTCTAACAGCCTCCTAAGTGGGCGTCTCTGTTTCTCCGCAGCTGTATCCACACCAATGTTTCTTCTCATATTGACAATGGGCCCCGATTCCTCAACCTTCCCCATCTCTCTTATCCTAAAGTATCTCCCCATCAGCCTTACTTTTGTTTGTCCCTTATTTATCCTGCACCATTTAGCTACGTTCAAGGGTCTCTTCTTCCAGAAAGCCTGACTATGTCTTCTCCAGGGGATCAGGGAGCTTCTCCTTGGTATTCGCTCAAGCACCTCCATCAACCTCTGGGCCAGCACCCACCCACCTCTGCACTACAACTATGGGTGCACACACCTACCCCTCACAGGACCTCAAATTCCTTGCTGAAGACAGAAGATACTGTTTTCATCTTCAGATCCCCTGCCACCTAGCCCTGTCCTTGGAAAGCAGCACATTAGTGTAGACTGAATATGTAAATGAATGAAATGAATGGACCTCTCAGCAATCATGCTTAGAAAAGCAACTCAGATGAGTGAAATATTAATGAATCTGTTATAGCTGTTCTTTTTTTGTTTGGTCTAAATCTTTGCCCATGTTCACTGTAGCCACATTTGTGATCGCAAGTTTGATTTTGAATAGATCTTATTATTAACAGTAGTAAAATACCTAATAATTCAGGTCTTCAGCTTTTTCTTCTACGAAAGGGAGAGATGATAATGCCTACCTTTGGAGGCTAAGGAGCTGGTTGAGAAGACTCTCTGAAATGATATACGTGATTATATGTGAGAATGCTGAAGTCCTAATGCAATCTCAGAGTCCCTTTCTCTGCCCATCTCTACTCATCTGTCACTGTGAAATTCTCTGCCTACTCTCTATGAACCAATTTGTACATGAACAAGGACCCTCCTTCTAGACTCAGGATTCCCAGACCTTGTTCAGCATGCAGCACATCGCAAGTACTCAGCAAGTGTTCATGATATAATGATGCACATAACCAATAGCATGATAATTTCATTCATTCAAACCATATTAGGAACCATTAACTAGGACAGGATGTGTGAGGGGAAGAATGGAAACTATGGAGTTTCCCATTTACCAAGTATTCTATTTACCTGATTTTATTCATTTCATAGGTTATTTCTTTTAACTCTATGAAGTAGCTATCATTGTCCTTGTTTTCGTGGAAGGAATCCAAGTCTTGAAGAGTTGGGTGTCATGCCAAAGACACCCAGTTAGTAAAGGCAGAGCCAGGACTGGAAGCCATACAGCACACTGCCTTCCTGTGATGAGAGCCTTCCACTCAGGAGCCAACAGTCTCGGGCACCTCTGACATCAGAGTCAATGTCTTCTCCAGGTGAATAACTTCCAGGGCCCACCTAGTCTGACCACCAATGAGGAATCTGAGGTTTGAAGGGAAGTACGTGGACGAGGTCAGCCACTCCATATTAGTGGGGGGAAAAAAGCCAGAGATATAAGTATATTAGTAAAAAAGGCTTTTGCTTATGTTTCATATTCACAAGTTATATGATATTTACATGCCATTTTCATTAACTTTGTATCGAATAGTTATAAATTTTTTTAGGTAATTGCACTTTGTTTCATCTAATGGACTTTTATTAAAACACTAGATATTTTCAGTTCATGCAGAAGTATATCTCACATCTTTAAAGAAAGTTCCTCTTTCCTCACAAAATAGCCGTGACCTCTTTCTTTGACCATAGGCCAAGACTACTACAGAGAAAACACTCATAAATAACAATAAAAAAAATGATAATTAAACACCAGGAAAGGGCAGAGGCATTTGCTGTTTTAGAAATCAAATGAAAATAAAGTAAAATGACATAAATCCCCGGTGAAAATTGCTTTAGTCATCTTTAAAAGCCTTCCCAAATTCCAAATGGCTCTGTTATTAGCGATTCTTAATGCATGAGGTAGTCATTGAAGAATAAATCTTTCAGTAATTCAAAACAAGGACTCTTCAGTAAATAGTTGAAATTAAGGGGGGAGTTAGAGTCATCTGGTTTCCATTAGGATGATAAAATAGTTCACTTGAAACCTTTTACAATACTCTTTGTTACCGGGAGGTGTCTGTGCACCTCACTCCATCACCAGCCGTTTGACACAACATAAAAAAGCTTCAAAAGCCATGTTAGGCCTCTTAATCAAAAACTAATTGTAATAGATATTGGGGAGTGTTAACACAGTGACCGCCAGGCTGTAGCTGTGGCATGGAAGCGGCAGTGAACATTAAACACAACCCCTGGTTGATAGGGCTTATCTCCATTTCAGGGCTAAGTGCTAAGCACTACGGGTCGGTATCGCCTGCTATCGCTTTGTACCACTTTTGGAGTTAATTGCCCCATAAGGCTTCGTCTTCTTAATGAAATTTATAACATTGTCAGAGAACTTGGAAAGATACTGCTACAGTTGAGGAGACATTACAGAAAACAGAGACATAAACAGAAGGAAAAGAGAATACATACTGGGAGCCTAGTGCATCTCCAGCCTGGGCAGAGCTGGCGTGCAGCTCCCCAGGCACGGAAGAGGCATTTGCAGCACGTTAACTCTTTCAAGCCAGTAATGGAGTAGTCACTGAGTGCACTCTAATGGAAAGGCAATCATTGGAATCACAGGGCCAGTGGTAGGCGTTCCATCAATACTTAAGGATCAGCCTGACCAGGCTAGGACAGCCAGCAAGCTAGAGTCCTTGTTCTACAGCCCTGTGTCACTGGTCTTTGTGGTACGGTCCCGGTGCCTAATAAAGCGTCTAAGACACGGCCAGCACTTAGGAAGTGTTTCTGAATGATTGATGAATGAATAAATGATCTTATTGCAATCCAGCACTTTCTCAGAGGACTTTCATATTTGATCTTCACGGCCAGCCACTGGACCGGTCGCGAGTTTCATTACTGACAGATCCTGGTCTCCAACAGGCACTTGGTACCTCTCAGTCCCGTCTTCTTGACTTTAGATAAACCAGAGAGAAGCCCTGCACGACTACTGTGTTTTCTCAATCTGACTGTGGATGTTAAAAATTTAAAACAGCAGGCAATTTTAGATCAGGGATTGGATCCTGGAACAGAAAAAAAAATAGAAGAAAAACTGATGAAGTCCGATAAAGTCTAGCGTTTAATTAACAGCATTATACCTAACGATAGTTATTTGTCAGACTAAGACGTTAGCATTAGAGCACACTGGGGGAAGTTTGCAGGAATGCTCATCATTTTGAAATTTTCTGCCACTCTACAATTATTTAAAAATAAAAAGGTTTTAGAAGTACCTAATTCACCTTTCTAATTGTTTTTCATCATATGGATACCTGATGGTTGTATATCTTTATAGGGCACAGGTGATGTTTTGGTACGGCTGTGCAGTATGAATTAATCAAATCACAGTGGTTGGGGTATCATCACTGAAAGCATTTAACATTTCTTTGTGTTAGAAACAGTACAATTCCACTTTTTAGTTATTTTAAAGTGTACTCTACTAACTTATTGTTGATTATAGTCACCTTTGCTGAGCCACCAAATATTGTTCATTCTAACTGACATAGTGACCATGCCTCTTCATCTTCCTCACTACCATCCCAGCGTTTAGTAACCATCTGTCTCTCTCCATAAGATTAATTATTTTTAATAACAGTTGTGCCCCCTACCACGTGATTGAGAACAAGTGAGGTTCGTCTTTCTGGGTTTGGTTTATTTGACTTCACGTAATGTTCTCCAATTCCATCCACGTTATTGCAGAGGTAAGATTTCAGTCTTTCTGTGGTTGTCTAATATTCCATTGTGTTTCCATACCACAATTTCTGTATTCATCCATCTGTTGATGGACATTTAGGTTGATTCCATACATTTGGCTATTATATAGAGTACTGCAATGAACACGGGAGGGCAGACATCTTTTTGATATGCTGAAGTCCCCTCCCTTGGATATATCCCTACCAGTGACATTGCTAGGGTCAGACGGTAGTTCTGTTTTGGGGGAACCTCCATCCTGTTCTCCACAGTGGTTGTGCTAACTTACATTCTCACCAACAGTGTACAAAGATTCCCCTTCCTCCAGATTCTCACCAGCATTCAATGTTGCCTATCTTTTCTGGTAAAAGCCCTTTTAACTGGGGGGAGATGACATCTCATTGTCACTTGGACTTGCATTTCTGTGATGACTAATGATGTAAAGCATTTTTTCACAGACCTGTTGGCCATTAGTTTGTCTTCTTTGAAGGGTTGTCTATTCAGATCCATTTCCCATTTTCTAATTAGATTATTTGATTTTTTCCTATTCAGTTGTTTGAGCTCCTTATAAGTTCTAGTTATTAATTCCCTGTCAGATAGGTAGTTTGCAAACATTTTCTCCCATTCTGTGGCTGTCTCTTCATTGCGTTGATTATTCCCTTTACTGTGCCAAAACTTCTTAGTTTGACCTGATCCCATTTGCTTAATTTTTCCTTGGCTTCCTGTGTTTTGGAGGTATCACTGGTTGCCCAGACCATTATTGTTTTCCTATTGTAGTTTCATAGTTTCAGTTCTTAAATTTAAGTCTTTACTTAAATTTTATTTGATTTTTTGCACACAGCAAGAGATAAAGATCTAGTTTCATTCTTCTGCATAAGGATATCCAGTTTTCCCAGCACCACTTATTGAAAAGATTGTCCTCCTTCCGCCACATGTTTTTGGCATCTTTGTCAAAGATAAGTTCACAATAAATGCGTGAATTTATCTTTGGGCTCTGTATTCTTTCCCATTGGTCTACATGTCTGTTTTGATGCCAGTACCATGCTCTAGAGCTCTATGTGGTAGAATTTGAAGTCAGCTGATGTGATGCCTCCATTTTTGTTCTTTTTGCTTTGGGATGACTTTGGCTCTTCTGGGTCTTTATGGTTCCATATAAGATAAGGATCATTTTTTTTTTTATTTCTGTGAAGAATGTCATTGATATTTTGATGAGAATTGCATTGAATCTGTAAATTGCTTTGGGTTGTATAGACATTTTAACATTGATTCTCTCATTCTATCAGCATGGAATCTTGCCATTTTTGTGTGTCCACTTCAAATTCTTTCATCAATGTTTCATAGTTTTCATTATAGAGATCTTTTACTTCTTTGTTTTGGGTTTTCTTTTTTTCTTTTTGAGAAGGAGTCTCATTCTGTCATCCAGGCTAGAATGCCATGGCATCAGCCTAGTTCACAGAAACCTCGAACTCTGGGGCTCAAGTGATCCTCCTGCCTCAGCCTCCCAACGAGCTTGGGACTACAGGCGCTCACTTTGATGCCCAGCTAATTTTTCCATTTTTTGTAGAGGTGGGAGTCTTGCTCCACCCGCCTTGGCCTCTCAGAGTTCTAGGATTACAGGCGTGAGCCACTGTGCCCAGCCTATCTTTTTGCTTCTTTGGTTACTTTTATTCCTAGGTATGTTATTTTATTTGTAGCTATTAAAAATTAGATTACTTTCTTGGTTTCTTTTTCAGATTGTTTACAGCTGGCATATAAAATGCTACAATTTTTTGTATGTTGATTTTGTATACTGCTATTTACTAAATTTATCAGTTCTAATAGTTTTGAGGTGGAGTCTTTACATTGCTCTAGATAAAAGAGCCTGTCATCTGCAAACAAGGATATCTTGATTTCTTCCATTCCAATCTGGATGCCCTTTATTTCTGTTGCTTGTCAGATTGCTCTAGTGAGAACTTCCCACATTATGATGAATAACAGTGGTGAAAGTGGACATTATTTTCTTATTCAGATCTTAGGGGAAAGGCTGTCAGTTTTTCCCCATTCAGTCTGATACTAGCAGTGGGTCTGTCATATGTGGATTTTATTGCATTTTGTGGAAGTTCCTTCTCTACCCACTTTTCTGAGAGTTTTTAACATGAAGGGATGCTGAGTCTTATTGAATGCTTTTTGAACATCAATTGAAAAGGTCATTTGGTTTTTATCCTTTTTTTTCTGTTGATAGGATGTATCACATTGATTGATTTGCATCTGTTAAATCATCTTCGCATCTCTGAGTTGAATCCTACTTGATCATGGTGAATAATCTTTTTAATGTATTGTTGAATTTGGTTTGCTAGTATTACATTGAGGATTTTTGCATCTATATTCATCAGAAATATTGGCCTATAGTTTTCTATTTTTGTTGTACCTTTGTCTTGTTTTGGTATCAGGGTGATATAGGTCTTAAGGATTATGTCCACTCCTCCTTGAGTTTTTGGAATTTAAGAACAATTGGTATTATTTCTTTCTCCTTTGAATGCTTGGCAGTAACATCATTGTGTCCTTTTGGGCTTTTTTTTGTGTGTGTCCATTGGGCTTTTCTTCGACAGGAGACTTTACTACTGTTTCTGTCTTATTATTTGTTCTTGATTTATTCAGATTTTGGATTTCTTCCTGGTTCAATCTAGGTAGATTGTAAGTGTTTAGGAATTTCTCCATTTTTTTCTTGGTTTTCCAATTTATTGACATACAGTTGCTCATATGTAATAGGCTATAATGATCCTTCGGATTTCTTCTGGTTCAATGTAAGTAGGTTGTGTTTAGGAATTTATCCATTTTTTCCTTGGTTTTCCAATTTATTGACATACAGTTGCTCATATGTAATAGGCTATAATGATCCTTTGGATTTCTGCAGTATCAGAAATAATGTAATGTCTCCTTGCACATCCCTGACTTTTTTTTTATTTGGGTCTTCTTTCTTTTTTTCTTAGTTAGCCTGACTAAGGTGTGTCTATTTTGTTTTGTCTTTTTTTTAAAAAAAGTAAGTTTCTATTTTGTTGATTTTTTTGTTTCAAATTCTTTTATTTCTGCTTGATTTTTATTATTTCTTTGCTTCTAATTTTTGATTTGTTGGCTTTTGCTTTTCTAGTTCTTTAAAGATGCATCAATAGGTTGTTTATTTGAAGCTTTTCTACTTTTTTGATGTGGGCAATTATTGCTATAAACTTTCCTCTTATTGCTATTTTTTATGTGTCCCATTGGTTTTGATATATTGTGTTTTCATTTTCACTGGTTTTAAGAAATTTTTTAATTTCCTTCTTAGTCTCTTCAGTGACCCACTGGTCATTCAAATCCTTTGTCAATTTTTAATTGAGTATTTTTCTTTTTATTGTTCAGTTTTCAAAGTACTTTGTATATTCTGCTACAAGTCCCTTATTGGATATATGATTTGAGAATATTTTATCCTGTTTTATGAATTGTGTTTTCACTTTTTGGATGGTATTTGAAAGCACAATTTTTTTTATCTTTAATAAAGTCAAATTTACTTTTTTTTCCCTGTCTAGTGCTTTTGTTTTGGGTGTCACCTAGGAATCCATTACTTAATGCAGTTTTATGGTATCATAGTTATTATAGCTCTTACATTTAGATCTATGATCCACTTTGAGGCATTTTTACATATAGTGTGAATAAAGACAGGCTCTGATCCATGTGGATCACAGCTGTGTTCAGATGCCTGCAATGTTATATGCCAGGGTACACACTAAATAGCTATTAAAAAATTGAATGTATTATTAATTGGTTTGTTTTCCAAAATGCTCACCTTTCTATTCTCCAAGTTTAACAAAATAAACACATAAGCAATGCAAAATTTGTATTATATCAGAATTAATAAAAAAGCATTGTGCATGGTTATAATGCCTGAGTTATAAGCCTTAATCCTCTTCAGTAGTGGGAACTTCAGACCGCTGTGTTCTTTTTCTTCTGATCCCAAACAATGTAATTAAAAAGGATTCACTGAAATGTAGATGTTTCTACTATTTACCCTGGAATGTTGGCTCTACCCAATAGAACCCAATCTGTAAATACAAGATTAGTGTCTCGAAGGGAAAGATCTCCTTCTATAAAGGAAAAGGAAATCTCCACCTTTTCTTCCCCTTATAGAAGCAGCAGCATTATCAGTAAGACCCATAATTACTCTGAATATTCCACAAGGATTCAAGAGCTACAAATGTGGAAAATCCAATCTGAGACCACATCTCTGAACTCTACAGTGAGCCAGATCATGATGTCTGTTCCTCCACTATCAGTTTACTATATAAATGAGAACACATAAAGTAGTTTTAGATTTAATTAAAGTAATTGACCGAATTGCATTTTGTAGTCCTGATCGTCATTAACATTCTTGACCTCTCTGTCACATAGATATGCCAGAGAATTTTTCCAATGGATATTTATTATGAATATTATCATCAATAAGCACCATCAACATATTAAAATTAATTTTAACTTCTTTATGGAAGACTGAAAGCACAACCAGCTGTTGAAAACCATCCGTTCTAAATCATTCTTTATTGATTCAACATGGCTAAACCTCAAGTACAACTAATAGGGAATTTTATGTGTATGTAGGCAAGTTTATATATCTATATATAATAGTTAATGTTTTTTCATATCTAACTCTGGTTACATTAATCATGTAACCATATTTTTGGAGCCTAAGGATTCGTGTGCTATTTTGAGCACTTACTGTGCAGTCCCCAGGCTGGCTGACCCGTTTCACATCCATGTGGATATGAGGCAACACACAGACACTTGGTCTTATTTTGACTGCTTGTAAAGAGCTTAATAAAAGGCAGGCTTTGGTGCATCAAACGAACTTAGTCCGCAGGTGTTCTGAGCTTGGCTAACTTGTATGGAGAACAAACAATTAAGCGCTGGAATTTGAGACTCTAAATTGTATCAGTTGAGCACCTGTTCTGAAGGGAGGCAAACACCTTTCATTACATTACTAGAGGGCATGGCGGGCTTTGGGGTGTGTAGAGTTACAGCAGCTCCTATTCAGGCATGCTAGCTGAGATGCTGCTGCTGACGCTGCCAAGGCCTTCAAGTCGAACATTTTTAGAGTACACCTCCAGCTCTATCTCCATCTTGCTTTGCATCTCTGGGCCTCTCTGTAGCTCTTATTCTATGTTGCACTTTACCGAGCACTTATTATAAGGCAGGCACGTGCTAAATGTTTTTAATATGGTGTGGCATCAAATCTCTCCCCCAAGCCGTGCAAGGCTTATAAAAGCTAAGGAAGGTGACCAAGGTCATGTACGTTAAGTGTCTGGGTCAGGGTTAGAAGCCAGGTGGATGCCAAGAGCGCTAGTCTTGACCATCTCGTGGGCAGCGTCCGGCCTTGCACAGGCTCCTGGCCTCCTTTCAGCTTTCTCCTTCATGCCTTGGTTCTTCTGCCTGCCTCCGGCTTTCTGCTCAGTCCCCTTCTCTCCTTTCTCACTCTAAGGCGCTCCCTGAACTGATCCCACACACTCCAGCCAGGGCCCCACTCACTACCCATCCCCTTCAGCTTTAACACCCCTCTGTCTCCGGGCACCCCTGGAGAAGCTCTTACCATACAGAGCTTCTCTCTCTGGCACCCCAGACATGGACATTCAACTTGCTGCTCCCATTTGCATTTGGAAGGGTTCAGGCAAGCTGTCCCAACATTGTGCTTGCAGAACGACTTACTGAGGTGCCTTCCACGGGCAACTGCTCCTACTCTAGAGCGGCCAGCAACCCCTGTCGCCTGGGCACCTCTCTCTTTCCTTTCTTCGCTGGCAGCCTGTTCACACCACCTCTTCTCCACTCTACCTCTTAATCACTCAACTCTGTCCTCTTCGGTCCATTTCTGCCAACTGTGTGATTCAGCAACATTGGTGTGAAGCTGTCACAACTGGTGGGAGGGGTTGCCATGGGCATCTAGTTGGGGGCAACCGCAGAGCTGCTTACCATACAGCAGGGCACAGGACAACCCCACAATAAAGAATCAATCAGCCCCAAGGGTCGCTGGTGCTGGGGTGAGAACCCTGGTCCAATCCCAGCTGGTGTCATTGTACCTGAGCGATTGCCGTAGCCCCAGCCCACCCCTCCACAGCTACTTGACTCTCTTCCATACCTGCTCCACACCACCATGCCAGGATGACCTTTGGAAAACACTAATGTCTTGGCTTTCTTTCAAACCCACTGATGGCTTCCCAATCCCTTTACAGGGAAGACTCTTGGCCAGAACACCTGGCAAGCTCCAAGCCGCTCTTGCCCTTTATCTTGGCCATGGCCTTTATCGTGGCTTCCTTCTGTTGCCTATTAGGTGATGTGCTCATTTTCCTTTGCAGAGTTCCTGAGCCCACATACTTTTCACATTCCCCCTCACATCTTTGCTCAAATGCCATCAGGCCACAGAGAACTTCCCTGGCCTTCTCAACTCTCTATTTGCCATACTCAGCTTAAATTTCTCGTGGCGCTTACTACCACTTGGTATGTTATACATCTGCCCACTTCCTTGTTTGATTTCTGACTTCTCCCATTCTAATTGAGCTCCACGACAATAGGGACTCCTGCCTTCTGTTTACTATTGTGTAAGAACTGTACCTAGTACATAGTGGGCACTCAGTAAACATTTACTGCATAAATACAGATTCTTTTACCTTAATGCATACATATTTACTATATAAAATATACTCCTGACATTTCACTTTGTTAAACTATCCTAGCAGAGACATGGATTCAAGTAAAAACTAACTTAAAGCAACTAAAAGGCTGAGTCTGCCCAGCCATTGACCTACCACTGACATCCAGGCCACAGAGATCCAACAGATAAGCAGGGACCAAGCACCTCTTCATAAGACACAGCCTTCAAACTGCACCAGAAATCATGTGCGTTGTACTAATTCCTTGTTTGCTTATGAGATTTACTATAACAATCTGGATGAACCAGAAAGTTCAGAAGCCTGGCAGTCAGGGTATTAGGCTGTCCATCTCAGAGGGGAACTGTACTGGATATGCCTTTGCAAAAGAGAGGTAGTCTTTTTTGGATGCCCAAATACCAAGAAAGCATGATTGACCAGAATATTAGGCACATACAGTCAACATGGCATAAAAAAGAGAGATTTTGCAGTAGTGTTGGTAACTGATGTAATAATAATAACAGCAAGTGACAGGTATTCATTGCTTATACTATGCCATGTACTACATACATTATAATTCTCATAGCACCTCTAATGGGTGGAGATGTGTAGTTTATTATCCCTATTTTACAAGTAAGAGAACTGAGACTCGGCGAGGTTAGGTAATTTGCCCCAAATCATAAATCTGCTTAGTCAAAATGTGACTGAAATAACTGCTTGTCTTAGTCCAAAGCTCGTGTACCTTTAGAACTCTGCCTTTCAACGTGAAAATGAGAATCATCAACCCCTTCAAGAGAAGAATAAGCTAATTTTATCACTGCAAAGACAATGGCATTATGACATTATAAACATAAATAGTAAAAAGAACAATATGAAGTAGTAAACAAATACTAAATAGACCGGCTAAAAGGTCAGGAGGAAAACAAGGTCAGTCTGAGTTGGGATAATCAGAGTGAACTTCATGAAAGAAGCAACATGTGATCTGGAGGAGCCTGGGGAGAGAGAGAGAGAAGATAAGGATTTTTCCCAAAGGGAAACACAGCAGAAAGTAAGCCAGGGCAAGAGAAGTCCAAATGGCACATATGGGGTTAAATAAACCTGGAAAAATGAGAGCTGTAGCTGAGGCGGCACTTCCAAAACTCTTCTACAAGGTGAGCATGGTGTTTACTTCCTTTGTTCATGCCTGGGAAGCGTTAGATTAAGTATAATTCTGCAGAACTTTTCAGAACCACCATGTACATTAACTACAGGCTGAGCCTCAGAAGAGTAAGGGTGTATTATACATTGGGTTTGTTTTACCAGTTTATTTCCTAGTGGACCCCCCTCCTTTTTTTACAGAACACTTGTTCACACCTCAATTAAATCAGCATTCTGTGGATGCAGTTTGGGGGTGACGTGAGGCAGAATTCTTGGGCAACAGTGCAAAGGACAGTAGCCATTCCAGGGAGGCCTGGTCTTGCTGGTCAGGAGTTCTGGAGCTGTAGCCCCAGGGACTGGGTGAGGGGGCCTGGATTCTGGACAGGGCTGTGCCACAACTGATTGATTGAGAAGATTTGTCTGGCAGGAAAGGCCAGCATCCCAAACAGGGCAAATAATGAGAGTTGCTCTGTAATCCAGATGTCAGTGCTGAGGGTCCGAACTCAACTGAAAAAAAAAAAAAAAAAAGGCCTCTCTTCATTCTTTTCCAGTTCTCCAGTTCACTGTCACAACAGCTTTCCAGCCCTAGTCGGTTTGCTGAGGTTGTTATCAAATCCCACCGACATAGGGCTGGAGGCAGAAACTGGGAATTCAGAAAACTCTATGAGGCTTGAGGGGGGACCCTGGAAGTTAATCTGACTGATCATACCATTTCCCTCCTTAAAGATTTCCAGAGGGTCCCCCTTTCTTTTTGAATATTAAAAATAAACTGTTTCTCCTGGTCTACAAGGGTTGATGTGACCTGGCCAAGGTCCAGCTCCAGCCCACACCTCACACCCTTTGCTCAGACCCCCGGGGCTCTGTCTCTGACCACAAGCTCCTCAAGGGCAGGGACCTGTCTGCTTTCTGTTTGTCTGGGTAACTAGCACTCAGTAGAAGCTCAATAAATACGTTTGAGTGAATGTAGACATGGACGGCTTTTCCACAGAAACAGATGTGACGTGTTTTAACCTGCTTTCTAGCAGATTCCATCAACAACCAGTCCAGTCTCCCAGTATCAAGATTAACACATTATAAAATGAAACCTTGCAACTGTACATGTAGCCCTTTCTGTTTGACTTCATATATCACGTGACTGCTCATGTTTCTGTGAATCAGTCCTTCCAGCTGGCTGGGATTCTACTTGTCACTTCCCAGCAGGCAGAAACCCAAAAGCTTCTGGTTTGCTTATCCTTTGTTCCTATTCACAGACCACCCCCAGGGAGGCATCATCTGCCACCCTCCTCCCGTAAACCTTCCGTGTCTTTTCTGACCGTCCTGACCACTGATATCTGTCAAACCATGAACCAGAGTTAGTCCATTCCTACACTGAATTCTTAACTTAGACCGAAGTTCAATTGGATTCAAGTAGAAATGTCAAAGTACATGCCTGTTTCCACCCAATTCTGGAGGAATTGAGACCTCCTGATGAGTTGCCTCTGTAGGTAATACATGGGTCCTTATGAACATTTTGAGATACACAAAAAATCAAGAACTGTAAAACCCACAAAGATAAGCCAAGCGAGTTGAAACTTGCAGGCTGGATCAGAAAGGCCCTGTTGACTGTGTGTCTCTTGGTAGCAAAACATGGACCAGAACAGTCTGTCTCACAACTTTCATCGTGACCCACCTACTTCACCATTGGTTATCTACATTTCAAAGGAACATTCAAGATACTCAAAGCCTTCCATATCTAGCCCAAGTGCTTTTCCTCTCGCTTCCCATAACATCTCTCAATAAATGCAGAGTTCAGCTACTCCCAGTTCTAATGAACCAAACATTATTTTATTTTTACTGCTCTTTGCCATTTCTCCAAACTCTTACCACCGAGCAGAGTTGTGCTGCTCTCCTGGTCTTCCTCAGGCCAGCCAATTTGGCATTTCAAATTGAGCAAGGCTTTCAGACACTGATTTAAGGTGTGTGTGGGGGTAGAAGGTTAATGCCTTTCAGCCAGTTTTGTTCTTGTCCCTCTTGCTAAACCGTATTTGTTAAGGAGACCAAGGCACCCTTGGAGTCTCTGGCAGGAAGAAAACTCCCCTTATGAGTCCAGATAAGCCCAAGGACAGCACATATGGTTTTGCAGGACCTGAAAATACTTCTCTGCTTTGCTTCCTGAGGGCGATCTCCTTGATGATTCAGCCCCAGGCGTACCCAGGAGTCTTCACACTACACCTCTAATAGCTAGAAAAGATTCCTCTGCAACTAACTGGAGGTTAGTGCTCAGGCCAGAAGTGGGAAGAGGTTGTCACCAAACACCTCCAGCCATCTGAGCAGTTCCTAAGCTCGGCTCGTGGTACTTTGTCTTGGGGACTGTCTAAAATGAATGACCTTATTTGGCTGCCCTCCGCTTTCCCTCGGTCTCTCAGAAACACCCGGAATGTTCTTGGAGACGCCTGGAGGTAAATTAAAAGTTCTACTCATTTATGTGAGCCGCCGTCAGCACTCGGTCAACAGCAGCACAGACCTTTGGACATAGCCCAGATAAGTTACATTTGATCTAGTGACCCAAAGGTGAATTGTAGGTTATACTTAATTACACTCGTGAACCAAGTACACGTCAGTAACAAACCTTCCTATTTCACTCCGAAAGCTGAGAAACCCCTTAAGGGAGTCCACTGATTATACTATGGAGGTTTGTATGAACCAACGAGGGTAAATAATTAGACTGTATTTTTAATTAATGTTGCAGTGCCTTCTAGCACAATGATATTTAAGATCCTGATGGTACTGGAGGTAAGCGAAGAAACAGTCTTACTCTTGCGGAAGCCAGGAAGAACAAAGAGAGTTTTGTCAGATTGACAAAACACCCTGCAATTTTGGCAATCTTAGGTTCTTCTAGTTTCTAGCGTGTTTAAAGGAAGTTTTCAATTTAGCAAAGGTTTTGTTTGCCAGAGTGAATATTAACCTTTATTATCAAAAATAAATTCAGAGAATATGAAAGGCCGGTAGTGTGCATTTCTAGTTGGCATAACTGCAAAACTTTTTTCAAATCATGTGGCCTTTATGGGAATAATAACAATTAACACAGATTTCATAATGGGCACCATTTCAATTTTTGTTTCATTAAGCTTCATAAAAATATAGGTTTATGAAAAAAGCCAGTTCAATTAAAGTATGAACTTTTCATTATTTTTAACACATCTTACCTATTTTTAATTGATGGAAGTGTTACATATTTTGCCAACTCAAGAGTTTTTCACACGTCTTTAATTCAAACCAGCTTGATTTTTGCAATGCAAATAAACAGAATATCATTTGGTATTAACTGGAAACCAAATAACATGATAGTAAAATTTATTAACTAGATCACAATGCATACATTATTTCCTAAATAAATTTATTTTATACATTCAAAAGTCAGTAAATAATTTTTTATCTGACTCTGGCGAAACCTCACAATTCCTTAATGAGGAAGATACTAATAGTCTACAAATTATATTTTACAAATCAGAAAACCTAACCTTTAAAAAGTTGTGTGATTTGCCCCAGAGCAAGCAAAATATCAAAATCCTACCATTCGTCCTCTGGCCACTTGTAATATCTTCTCTAGGCTTAGGATAATAAGCAAATTGAGCAGGTGTTGTGTCTTTTTTATCTTTCCTTTTTTATTTGTTTGCCTTTTCAGACACATTGTTGCTGTGCTAGTGTCTCCATGAACATAATTATTGAATAATTTGCATTCAACTTTCTGTGAAACACAACTATCCATACTTTTTGTACTTTCATGGCCAAGCAACATTTGATGTTAATTGTGATCACCCCCTAAGACACTGCAAGAGAGCAAAGAGTCACCGGAAACAAAACAGAAAAACAAGATTCTGTTCCTGTGTGCCCTGAGCTGCAGCCTAGGGTCATCAGTTGTTGGCTGTGGGGTGACCAGCTGTATCTGTACGGTTTATGAGCAGGCCAAATATAATATGTCCCAGACTAAAATTATTCCTCCAAAATTATATTCCTCATCTATTATTATTATTCCAAAATAAATTCCTCATTTTCTACCCAACATTACTCTTCAATGTCCAAAGTGGGAATTTGGGTGTCATCGTCAAATCTTTTTCCCCCATATCCTGTCTTTGTGGTTGCAGATTATCCATTCGACTTTCTGTGTACCTCTCCATTCCGTCTCCTCCTTTCTGTCTTCACTGCCTTAACTCTGACCCTCTTTTTCTCGTGCCCAGATTTTAACACCCTACGTGTGTACCTTGTAAAAGAAGACAGTCTTCTACAAAAGAGAAAGAGAGATGTTTCAGTGACAAGTATAGCTAATCAGGTGTAGATTGCCTTGGGTCCAGGTTATCATCAATGGCATTCTTCCTCCAAGATGCCCAAGGGTACCTTTCTGAAACAGAAATCACTCACTTTCTAAAGACTACTGGCAGCTGCCTCTACCTTAAAGCAACATAACCCAACCTGAGATCCACAAACCCCTGCATGCACTATGAAAGGGGAAAGATAAAATTGATTAAAGGCAAACTCTTGCAAATTTATGAGGTGGAATAGTATATTAAAGACTCTGAGAAGTCTTGCAGGAAAAAATAATAACTGACCTACCCCAGTGTTTATGTTTCTTTTAGCCTCAAAAAAACCCCTTTTTTCTAGACAATCTCAATTGATATCTTAAGGAATCGGTATTCTTCTAAGCACAGTTTGAGGAGAAACCCTCCCACCAATAAGTTAACCATAGTGCCAGTGCTTCATGGAGCACCACTTTCCTAAACCAACACCACTGTGTTTGTTACTATTTCCAAGACAATAACATGTTCTTGTTTTGTCCTTGTTGAGCATAAAGTTCTTTCAAAAAAGGATGCATTTCCCCCAATTTTTCAACCAAAAGAATTTTCATTAATGACTTCAAGACCCAGTTTACACGCCACTGCCTGTTGAAAGCCTCCCTCCAGTCACTCCTTTATGAATCCCCTGTAATGAGTCCTCTTTCTAATTTTGCCGGCATTTTTTTCCTAAGCGCATCTTTCTTACAAGATTACTAGGCCCTTTACCTTTGTATCTAGAACAATTCCCAGCATTTAGTAGACACTCAACCAATACAGATAGAAGGTAGATTGCATTGTATTCTGATTCAATACCACACAAAGTGTAGGTACAAATGCATATCTATATAAACTTTCCCCAGAGACAGAGAAGTGACATTAAAGAACGTGCAGCCCATGCTCTTGCTGCAGTTGAGATAAAAGAACTGTCCATGGAGTGATGTGCTTGTGTCCCTGCTCTGTCTCCGGAGGCTGGATTCATCTGGCTAATCCTCCCAGTGCCTGTTTTCACTCCTCCGCCCCAGCTGCATGTGTATTCACCTGCATATGTACCTCTGTAGAAGAAGGCGGTCTTCTCCAAAAGAGGAAGAGAGATATTTAATCGATGAGGTATAGTTAATCAATGAAAGGTATTATTGCATAGCAGACATGGTCCTAGACATCCACTGTGCAGAGGTTTACAGTGCCCTGTGCCTCCAAGAGATAAAGGCACTTCCTTACCACTCACTGGTAGGATAAGGTCCATTAAGAAATAGTCACCAGCTCTACATAGCTCCGAAGAAGTTGAACTTCAAAGAGTTGCCTCAAACACTTTTTAATGATGAGTCAGATTTAATGACTGTCAATTTCCAGCTAGCACGCTATTTTACCTCTTCACACTTCCTTTTCCTCATCAGTAAGATGAAGATAAATAAGGCAGCCTTGGTAAACATGTACCACCTTGGTTGGCACAGAGCAGGCAATCAATGAAAGTGCATTGTATTTGATTCTGATTTCTACTGAATGTTAGTTTACAAAAATAAAGAGAGGAACCACTTACGTGAAATTAATACCCAACTCAAAAATCTGTCACTGGCGTCGCCTGTGGCTCAAAGGAGTAGGGCCCCGGTCCCATATGCCAGAGGTGGGAGGTTCAAACCCAGCCCCAGCCAAAACCGCAAAAAAAAAAAAAAGAAAAAAGTCTGTTACTAAGTCTATTTTGGACAGATTCATTTGTCTCTACCATTCTCCATATTAGATTAAAATTAAAATATGCTCTTGGAAAGCCTTCATAATTCAGAAGAACAGCATTCAGAATTATGCATCTGAGCCACACATTTGAATGCTGACTACCTCAATTTACTGCCCAAAGTCTAGCAGTTTGAGACCTCAAAACCATGACGGTAAGGTTTGGACAAGACATGAGCATCAACGATGTGGCTCTGTCGCAGGAGGCTGAGACCTCTGGCTGGAATTGAGTGGGAGGTTGGGACTTTTCATATCATTCCCCTATCCTTTTGTAAGGGAGTAAAATGTATGAGCCAATTTAAGGTGGCCAGGCAGGGAACAACCCACAGCTTCCACTGGGGACTGGACCAAGCTGTGCACAATGCAGGCCCGGATTGCAGAGGGGTGAAGACATCAGCTCTCAGGAACCTGCATCCCCCTGGCAGTGGAGTTCATGAGGCCACTGATTCGCTTCCCTTACTTTCCCTTCCAGAGATAATCCTGATCAATTTGCAGGATGATTATGGGAAAAAATTAAAATACTATTCCCACAGATCAAGTTAATAAAGGCCTTTGAGACTTAGAGCTTCTGGGAGAAGAAAGGCATATTTTTCTTTGGGAGAAAAAAAAAGCATTTGAGATAAACCATCGTTTATTTCAATGAAGCAATGGTGACTTCCTTCCCACCCTGAAACTTTTTGATTCGTAGCATCTAACACCTCAATTAAACCTCTGAGAATCTCTCACCCCTAAGAACATGTAATAAATGTAATGCAAACTCAAGGGGAAATAAAAGGAGCAAAGGGGATAAAAATAGTCAAAATGAAGAGAAAAGAATATGAATTTGTAAAATTCTCTTGTGGTTGAAAAGCCATGTGCTTCTCCTCCTGCCAAGTGATATGTGCTATATTTTCTAGATTCAAACTAAAAATCGTTTCTCCTTTGATACGTGACTCCAGCCTGAGACAGAGGACTTCAGTGACTTACCCTTTTTCTTGGGGGTGTAGGGGCAAAGACTTTCCTGAGGATCTTACTAAAGGCTGCTGCTTCATATCCAGAGAGATTCCTGCCTTTTCTGGGTTTTTTGTTTTTCCTTCTATTAGTTTTGTGTTTTGTTCTTTGTTTTTGTTTTGTTTGGGGTTTTTGAAACAGCGTCTCACTCTGTCATCTGGGCTGGAGTGCAGTGACGTCAATGTAGCTCACAGCAACCTCCGACTTCTGGGCTCAACAGTTCCCCCTGCCTCAGCCTCTGGAGCAGCTGGGACTACAGCCATGCATCACTAAATCTTTCTCTTTTTAGTAGAGGCAGGATCTTGCTCTAGTTCAGGCTGGTCTTGAACTCCTGACCTCAAGTGATCATCCCACTTCAGCCTCCTAAAGAACTAGGATTACAGGCATGAGCCATCCATTGCAACCAGCCACAACTCCTATTTTTTATTCAAACTTGCCCTGATTTCCTCAGATCCTACTTATTTTCCTTCTAAGGAGATTTGTACTCTGTGCTCCCTAGAAAAAGCATTTAACCTCTTTGGAAGTTGGTTTGCAAGATTAAAACTTGTGAAAATGGTTTACATCTTACCTCCCCTTTAACAGTGTCCATTGTGGATACAGAAGTGGCCAAGCCTGGCTCAGTGCCCACAGCTCAGTGAGTAGGGTGCCAGCCACCTACACTGAGTTCTGGCAGATTCGAGCCCCGCCTGGGCCTGCTAAACAACAATGACAATTGCAACGATGAAATAGCTGGGTGTTGTGGCAGGTGCCTATAGTCCCAGCTAGTTGGGAGGCTGAGGCAAGAAAATCGCTTAAACCTAAGAGTTTGGGGTTGTTGTGAGCTGTGACTCCACGACACACTAGTGACATGGAGAGACTCTGTCTCAAAAAGAAAAAATAAAAGTGACCAAAGCCCAGTATGGCAAGGTGAAAGAAGGGTAAGCAACCAAGATCAATGTTCTAAAGATTCCTCCTCTTGACACTACCACCAAATGGGGCAAAACTACAATCCCAACACAATAGAAGATGGTATAGTTCTTCCATTTATTAAGAATTTTTGTTCTTAGCATCAAAACCATCTTTAAAAAGTAAGCAAAAGGAAAAATAGTTCAAATGAACTAGCACAACTAACTTTCCCTGTGTACTTTCCTTGGTTTCTGTATTTTGTCCCCCTTGCCTAATGCTGGGGAATCCCATAGGCATAAAGACAAAGATGTCCTTCTTTAACCATTTGTGCCACCTCAGTCTCTCCATACTTTTCTCAAAACTGTAGTTCATGGACCCTCTGGTCACCAAACCACAACAACAACAACAAAACAAACAAACAAACAAAAATATCTCTCTCTCTTTTTTTTCTTTTTTTGTGAGACAGAGTCTCACTATGTCGCCCTGGGTAGAATGCTGTAGCATCACAGCTCACAGCAACATCAAACTCTTGAGCTTAAATGATTCTCTTGCCTCAGCCTCCCAAGTAGCTGGGGCTACAGGCGCCCACCACAACCCAGCTATTTTGTTGTTATTGTTGCATTTGTCATTGTTGTTTAGCTGGCCAGGGCTGGGTTCGAACCTGCCAGCTTCAGTGTATGTGGCTGCCGCGCTAACCACTTAGCGACAGGAGCCACCAAACTAAACTCTTAATGACTTATATCCAGCAAACCCAGAGGGAGTCAAATACAACTCTTTTCCAAGATTGATTCAGAAAAAGGAAGAAACATTTTAAGAGGACAAGGGAATACTGTTGTGGTGACTTTGCACATTGTTTTTTTAGTAATTTATCTATTATGTCTTTTCAATGACTAAATAATCAGTCCCATCATCTGTCCCCATAAATGATGATATATATTTGAAAATATATGTCATCATGTTACATGTGACAGTGACTATACTAAATTGAGTTTGAAAACATTGAGTATGTTCTTTGGGCCATTACGTTGGGGGTTGGAGGGGCCACTGCCAAGAGTTGTGCAGGCAGTGCCCAGGCCCGGCGTCCAGGTGTAGGGGAAGCTGAAAACCATCATTTCTCCTCCCTCCAGTCCCAGCACCCTGCTGCCCAGCACGCCAGCAGCAAGGGAAGGCTGTCATTTTATTACTGCTCTGCTCCCAAGAAGCACCAAGTTCCTGCGAATGCTGACAAAGGAAACCCAGGCACAGGGATGCGGGGAGCTTATAATCTAAGAGAAGATAATTTTAGTAAAGTGTGATAGCAATTATCTGGGAAATAGTCTTTTGGAGATGAAAAGCGAACAGTCGGGTGGTGGGCGCCTCCTCGTTTGTAGTCTCCATATCTGCTCACCTTTGCAATGGCCACTGTTTAAACAGACAGTGTCTCTACTTCTGCTTCCTTGATTTAACCCAGAATCATAATCCAGGCAGTCCCTGAGTTACAAACATCTGACTGACCCTCAGCTCACACTTATGAACGGCGGCTATTATAGGCAATAGGTAGATGCACCTGTTCCAGCTTACATGCAAGTTCAACTTGAGAACAAACCTATAGAACCTATCTCGTTTGTAACCCGGGATGGCCTGAAATGCTGACCTCCCACAGCTGTTGTAGGAAGTGAAGGAGCACTGGAGGAGCCACATGAAGTGCCGTGTCCCACGCACTCAGAAGAGATGAGCCCCTGTCCCTGCCTTCCCACACCTGCTGGGGTCTGAGCATAAGATACCGTCCTGCTCAATCCTCTCAACTCACGCAGCAGGGCCCGAAGCCCTTCTTCTAGGTAAGGCAAATGAGGCTCAGAGAAGTGCACACACCCTGCCCCAGGCTACCCAGCAGCAAGAAATCCTCAAGACCTGGTGTTCTCCCCTGACGCTAAGGGAGAAAACTCAGAAGAAGGAAAGTGGGGACTGGGGCAGGGACCCTGTGTATTCTCTACTTGTCCCCTCCATACCCGACGCTGCACTCAGCACACAGGGCCAGTATTTGTTGAACTGAGCTCAAGAAAGAAGGTTAGGGAATGAGAATTTCTAAGCAGGCACCTAGGATGAAGCAAGTAAGATGGTTCATTTTCTCTCTCTCTCTCTGTCTGTCTCTCTCTCCCTCCTCTGGTAGCCTGGTCTCCAGCTGCTCTCGTACAAGCCACCCTGCTCTCCCCACTACCCCCCACCCAGCTTTCTGTCACCCTCTTAGTGGCTTTTCTTTCCGAATCTCATGAATTGGCCGGAGCTCAAACTGTTCATCCAAGTCCCCACTCCCACCTGCCCGCTGGCCAGCCTTCAGGTTCAGTGTCGTACCTTCACAGCGACGAGAAAACCCTGGGGGAAAGCGTCCCATCCATTTTCCTGGTGGTCTTTCATTTCTTTGCCAATAAGGCGATCTGCTTCGTGACACCCTTCGATATATTTGACATCTGTCATAAAGCCCAGGTCAGGCACATCGGTCTTCTGTTAAAATAAGCCATTCGACAAAGATGCTTCCTCTGCTGTTAGGGCCTCGCTAGAAATAATTATTGACGTATCGTCCACATGTCCAGGCTCTTAATAGGAGCCATAAATTTCTGGTCCTGGTTTCCGCAGCTCTTCTGAGTGAAGTAAGGTGAAACTTACAGAGCCAGAAGGAAAGCTGGAGGGGAAGCTCCAGTGCAAGTGACGGCTTCAAGCAAATACCTCCCTTTAACATCTTTCCAAAGTTAATGACTGTGGCAACACACAGCTGTTTCTTTGTGATGAGGCATGAATTTTCTCATAACACTTCCCTGAGATGAGTCTTGTGTTCACACAGCACAGAAGGGAGTTGATGGAAGTTTTCTGGGTTTGGCGTTTCCTCTCTAGATTTAGGGAGGGCTCAGCCCCCTAGCAAGTTTCCATATGGGGCAGAATTCTGAGTCTCCACAAATGCTATTACTACACTTTTGATTTTCATTGGTGCCTTGAGAGGTGCCCATGGAAGAGACAGGTCTCGGTTCCCTAAAAACCTGCCAGGGACAGTTGGAAAACCTGTCCCAACATTCCTAAGATCATGATTGTGAAAGGAGGTTTTAGCCCCTTTCAGCTTCTGGGGGTCAAGTACTATGGCAAAAAATGTAAAGTTTCACCCCGAGTGGAAAACACGGCCATGTACACCTCTTCCTGCTGATCAATTAGGAAGAAAAAGGCTGACTTTTATAAAGGAAGGAGGATTCCAGAAACATGTATGCTGACTTGGCTATATTTTTGTGGAAGTAAGGAATGAGGACTTCTTTTTGAAGATGTTTGCAAATGTTTCCTTTGGAAATATTTGCCACAGAACTGACATTCCAGCAGTTAAGATGCACCACATCGAACAGAACATGTTAGCTAAAACTGTTTTACAGATTTTTAGGAGGGAAAGAAACTTACCGGGATAGATACGCATCAAATATTTTCTAGATCAAGGTCAGCTTGGTCATATGACCATCCCTGTAACTCTCTGGTTAAGTGGGGGTGGGGGGGAAGATTGTGGCTTCCTAAATAAAAAGTGTAAGAACAGAGATTTGAGTAGACAGGAGGGAAGTCCCCAAATATCAAATGCTGGGCATAGTAAAATAATATTTCTAGCTATAACATGTTTTCCGGGTCCTTCTTTTAACCCAACACTTGAAGAGGTGCCAGGCATTTTTGTTTACATATATATAACCTGCTTGCCCTGTGTTTACATGAGAAATGGAGTGTCTTGTTCAAACTGGAAGAAATCGTTGAAAGAAATATAAGTGCTCAAGTGTCTTCTTCAGTACTGGGAAATCATCTATCATTTGGACTTTGAGTTGGAGCATTCTAAAGAAGAAACGTGTTCTGTACAGTTAGTTATACTGCTAAACTAAGAAGACAGCCTGCTGTTGACAGAGATGCTTTAGCAGAATCTGGATGGGGGATTAACTCCACAAGAGGCAGAGGAAATCGCCTATTTCCCTTTGCTCAACCCACTCACCTCAAACCACCCAAAACTGTCAGTGGATTTGAAACGAAAGGAAGCAGCTAATTTTGTGACCAATAACAACACTGATGGTTAAAGATGTGAGGATAAGAATAATTGAACTCATGTTTCTAACTAGAAGCAGTTTAGTGGTAAGAATCAAAAAACCCTTGCTGTCATTTTATTAAAAAAACACTTGCACTTGGATGTTAATAGCAGCGCAACTCACCATGCAAAGTTGTGTTAACAACCCAAGTGACTGTCAATACATGAATGGATTAATAAATCGTGGTATATGTGTTCCATGGAACATTACTCGGCCACAAAAAGATGCTGATTTAGCTAGTATCTTTTATAACATCTTGGATGGAATTGGAGACCATTCTCCTGAGTGAAGTATCACAGGGATGTAAAAACAAACACCGCATGTATTCAAAACTAAACTGGAACTATTCCATCAATTCTCGGGCACATAGATGAAGCAAAACCCAAAGGGAAGTAAGTAGGTGGGAGTGGGAGGAGGCGGGGCACATTCCCAGCTAACCAGTGCAACAGTGCCTATATTCTGGGTTAAGGGCACCTGTAACCTTGACTTAAAATGTATGAAAGCAAATTATGTAACCAAAATGTGTGTACCCCTGTAGAAGTCTGAATTTCTTTAAAAAAAAAAAAAAAAAACAGAAATGCCAATTGACTGGAAATCACCAACCTTGGATGTTCTAGACCACAAACTTTCAAAGTGAAGACTGGACCGTAGTATTTCAAGTGCACATCCATCTCGCCACCAAGTTGGCCTTGTACTTCATTACCAGAGTTTGAGCTAGACCATTACGTCAGTGCCAAGCAAGACTTCCCAGCTTTGCAAGAGATGAAGAGGCTTCTATTTCGGAACTCAGCCAAAGGGCTGTCATCCGTTAGCTCGTGATGTGTGGCCACACAGCAGAGTCTGTGGAAATGGTTGCTAAACAGCGGGCCACCAGCAGGCATTCCCAGATCTGGAGGAGCCCCTCACGTGGGCTCACCGTCCCTTTCATGTGGGAAGGACCTCCACAGGATGACCGCAGCAAGTTCCACGCCAGGGAGACAGAAGTCACGCTGGGTTGCACGTCCTGCCCTGGCAGCCATTGGGTGGTCGACATACTCTAGAGTATTAAGTACTTTTTGCATCAAGGCTTTGGCACGTTGCTTACCTTGGGGTTTGGGGAGGGGACACGGATCTCACTCAGTGTCGTGTCCTCATGGCAGACCTGCTGTGGAAGAATTATCCCACCTTGACAGATTTGGACGTGTTACCTGATGCCCGTGTTTGGAGGGAAAATCGTAGCTCTTTTCACATGACTGAATAAAAGGTAAGATACTATTTCTCCTGGAGAAATGGCTCACCTCCGTTTCATAGGTAAAGAGCTGGTTCCCAGTCTCAGGGACTGCTCTGGTACTTACTGCCCTTCTATAAAGAATGAAACAGCCACACAGGACGAATTCTCTGTTTCAGTGATGCCAAGGCCTGATAATTACATGCACGAACTCACCCTAGCAAACATGCTACGTCTATCATTGCTACCCACCACGAGGGTCACCTTCCAAGTACCCCACTGGCCATCTGGTGACCATCTGGTAATGATTTTCAGCAATGAGGCGAGCTGCACTTTTTCTAGAAGGAGTTCACGAACTTAATTGTCTGCCTGTCCCAAGGGCGGTCTCGGCACGCCTCAGTTCTGTGCTTGTGATGCTCTCCTTCTGTGTGGGTTTTGTGCTAGCAGAGCCCTGCCCCTTGCCTTGCCGCTGATTCAACACTGAGGCGCCACACTTTCCCGGGGTGCCTACATCTGCTTAAGCCTACATCTTATGCTGATGATAATATTTCTACGTCCATCGTTAAACTGCTTAAGCTTCCTCTGTGCTTTTGCAGTGTTTCACCTAGCATTTTCTAGAAACCATACTCCATGTGCCTTAGGTAAAAGCAAGATTCAGTACGGGATCGGAAAGAGATTCTCGAGGACTAAGCTGCTGAGCGAGGACCTCAGCCTCACTCACCCAGTCTCTCCCTAAACGCACCTTTATCAGCCTCCCAGGGGTAAACCGGGTCACTTGATGTTGTTTCAGCACATCTGGAAAGTAGCCCTGGTGGAAGGGTTGTTGTAGCTCTTTGTGCACAGCCCGGGGGATGTAATGAAAACATGGAAGTGACACATACTGAACGCTTCTGAAACATCCACTTGTTTGTAAATACTCGGACGGCTCATTATCGGCCTTTCCGACAAATCAGAGGGGTTTGGCTAGGCTACCGCCTTCCCACACCTGTTGTGGCTCCCCCACCAGCTTCAAATCCCGCTTCTGGAATTTCATTGAGAAGCCGGTAGCCACTGAGCTGAATCCCATTTTATAGTCCTCACCGAGGCGAGCTCTGGAGGGCCCAGAGTAAGCTGAGGAACAGCAGGAGCAGGATGGTGGCTGCCAGGGGCTGGGAGATGGGGGACCGGGCAAGTATTCACCAAAGGGTGCGATGTTTCCCTTACGCCTAGTGAATAAATTCTGGGGGTCTAACGTATAGCACAGTAACGCAGCGAATGTTGCTGGATTGTCTACTTGAAGTTTGCTAAGAAAGTAGATCTTCAATGTTTTGACCACAAGAAAAAAAAAAAAAAAGTAAAGCGGTGACGTGATGGATGTGTTAATAACTTGATTGTGGTCGTCATTTCACATTGTATGTATGTATCAGAAACCCACATTGTGCACCATAAATACATGGTCTTTTTTGACAATTGTACCTCAGTCAAGGCGGGACGGGGAAGCAGAGGACAGAGCCAGTGAACATAAGAGCCCACGGGCGACCCACAAGTTTCCACGCGACAGACCTGACATAGCCTCTGTTTGTAGCTATTTCAGATCAACCGGCAGACGTGACGGCAGAGTCGCAGCAGCCAGCAAATCGATCACGCTGCCCTTCTTGAGCCTCTTCATGCACGGGCTGTAATACTCGTTTCTAGGTAGTGACTCAGACTTTTCAGGTTTGAAAAGCCCTTCCTCGAGCAATGCGAATCCTAAGCAGAGGAACTTCAGAAGTGACTGAGTCATGTGTCTTATGATTCTGGGTGGCCTTAAAATATTAATTAAGAAAACAAATGAAAACTTTTCCTGAAGGGGCGCGCTGAGAGTGAAACTGACCGTCCCCCAGGCTTAGCCATATTGCACTTTCCTTCTTGATCAGCACGGGTGCCAGGCGGTTCCTTCAAATGAAGACGATGTGCTCCTAGTGACGAGCTGTTTGGCCATCTCTCTCCCTTTTGTGATCTGCCTCTCTTCGAGCTGAAATAAAGCCATTTCTCCTGCCTGGGGCTGACTGAACACAGAGGAAACCCGGTTCTCTAAGGAGGCTCTAATGATTCTCCGCAGAGCGTGTGTCAGCCTGGCACCTGCAGGTTTCGGCTCCTCTGTTTCCATCATAAAATGAAGCATCTGTTTCAGGGAGGTGGTATCTTTTCATCATCCAGTGTAGCGCTGTGGTCGGAGTGGGACGGGGCTCATCTGGTACCCAAGGGTCCTGTGCCACAGGTAACACATGGTCCCCGAGGCAGTTTCACTCTCATGAGTGGTGAAAAAGGCACAAGCTTGGGCAACAATTTTTGGTAAGTTTCTGGAGCTCACATCACTTGGATGTCTTGTAATAAAAATAGGTCAGGAAACATAAAGGGATTGAAACCAGGCAAACCCTTCATTCGTCAATGCATGTATTCATTCACTCAAGAAATATTCATCAAACACCAACTAGTAGGCACACCCCATCCCAGGGACTGGGGCTGAAGGGTGACTACTGCGGATTCACGGCCTCTGCCCTGCTGGAAGTCATATGGGACAGGCATGGAAGAATTAATGAGGAACTAAGGATTTAATTATCACCAGGAGGGGTATCCCAAATGGGATGGTCCTTTGGGAATATGTAAGGGGAACCTGATGCTTTGGGGCGGGGGGGAAGACTCACTTGGGGAAGGGATACTGAAGCTGGGACTTCAAGGGCAAGGAAGAATCCTGAGCTAATATGAAGATGAAAGATTATTTTTTCAGTCAAGGAAAAGACATGTTCCAAGGCCCTGGAGTGGAAGGGTGACACTTGGGCCACATGAGGAATGTGAAAAAGCCAGTGAAAAGGAAAATGACTAAAGATGAGGCTGGCGACATGGGCACAGATCATATCAGGCAGGGCCTTTAGGGTCAAATTTTATCCTACAAATGTGGTAGGCAGAGGTGTTTGTAAGTAGGAAAATGGGAAGATCATTAGGACCAAAGAGCTTCCCACCATTTTTTGACAGGAGCCACGTAGCATTTTCCTTGCTAAGCACTGTAGACATTCAGAACTTCTAGTTACCAATCATTCTAATGTTCTTTCAATGCAGAAATCTTTAGTCCCACTTGGTAAGCAAGGAAACCAGGGTTTAGAGCAGCGGTTCTCAACCTGTGGCTCGTGACCCCTTTGTAACAATGAAATTACATCCTGCGTATCTGATATTTACATTACAATTCATAATGGTAGCTAAATTACAGTTAAGAAGTAGCAACGAAAATAATTTGATGGTTGTGGGTCACCGCAACATGGGGAACTGTATTAAAGCGTTGCGGCATTAGGAAGGCTGAGAACCACTGGTTTAGAGGGTAAGTGACAAGGCAGACACAGGCAGCCGCAGTGTGGGGCCAGCTCTCTGACCAGCCCAGGCTCTACGCTCTGCACCACACTCCCTCCCCACACACAGAACAAATAAATAGGGAGCTGCCGAAAGTTCACATCATGCGTGCAACATTTTACTTTTCCACTTGTTTGAAACTTGAGACAATTTCCAATGCGTTGATTGATCACATTAAAGTAATAATAACTCAATAATATCATTCTATTATAGAATTACAGATATAATAGTACAGCAGATTCACTTTGTCTCTTAGAAAGAAATCCTGGCAAGGTCTTAAATTAGCGCCGAATGGAAACTAAAAGCCTAAGCTCTAGTTAGACTGATCTGGGTTCAAATTCCAGCTTGTCCAGTTACCAACTGAGTGACCTAGAGGGAGGGGAACACGGATAATGAGACTCAGTTTCCTCTCTGTAAAATGGGCATCTTCACATCTACTTCAGTTAGTTGTTATGAGCATTAAATGAAATACTTACTCAAATCAATTTCCCAAGATTCTGAGACAGTCAATACACATTAGCCACCGTCATCACCACCACCACTGCCATCATCTTCTCCATCACTATGGTATGATTGCCATATTGTCCTTGTCATTAGTTAACTGGGATATCAAAAAGCCTTTCTTATTCCCCTACTGTGAGTTTTTGAGCTGTTGCAAATGTGTTGCTCATTTTCCTGCTCTCACATCATTGAAAGGAGTGTGGACTCATACCTGGCAGGTAGCCAAAGACCAAGTCTGCCTAACAAAGCCATACAGCAATTAAACTCAAGAACATTTGAAAATGGCACAAAGGAACTCTGAAAACACTTAAATAACTACAAAAGGAGATTTTTGATGAAGAGAGCTGGGCTATGGGGCATTCAAAATATATCTCCTCCTTTAAATAAATGACTATATTACATAGAAGGATTCTGTTTTGCTTTAAAAACTGCATTTACTAGGCAGCACCAGTGGCCAAAGGAGTAGGGCACCAGCCCCATATGCCGGAGGTGGCGGGTTCAAACCCAGCCCCAGCCAAAAACTGCATTTTCTGCCATTAAAGGTTTTTTAGACTTTTTTTTTTTTTTTTGACAGAATCTCATTCTGTCCCTCTTGGTAGAGTACAGTGGTGGCATAGCTCAAAGCAAACTTAAGTTCTTGGGCTCAAGAAATTCTCTTGCCTCAGCCTCCTGAGTAGCGGGGACTGCAGGCACCTGCCACAAAGCCCAGCTTTTTTTTTTTTTTTTTTTTTTTTTGAGATGGGGTCTTGCTCTTGCTCAGGCTGGTCTCAAACCCAAGAGCTCAGATAATCCACCTGCCTCGGCTTCCCAGAGTGCTGGGATTACAGGTGTGAGCCACCACCCCCGGCCCAGTTTTTTAGACTTTGGAAAAATTATTTAAAGTTTCAAATGGATCATTTTGAAACAGTAACAAAGATGTATTTGAAATATATATATTATATAAATATAACATAGATGTTTTATGCATGTGATGCAAGTTGTCCCCAAAAGAACCTAAAAGATCAAAACTGAGGAAGGTACGTAGACAAGGCCACCTGCTCCATTGAGGGTCATCTAAATTTCACCCCAGCACCTGCCACACCCCTCCCTAAGTCGCTTGTAGCCAAGTTTACACAGCACAGCCACAACAAAATCACTTACGAAATAAAATGATGCTTTCAAGAGTCCCGTCCAGACCTGGGACATATTCCCTTTGATCAATGGTAGCAACAACACAATAACAATACTTCAGGGTTGCAAAGACTTTTTAAAATCATCCAGTTTAAACTTCTGTATTTCACAGATGATGAAACTGTCATCCCAAGAGGTCATGAACTTTCACAATATTTCAGAGCCACTGAAAGCAGGGCCTACGTGTAAAAGCATGAAGTTGAGGCAATCTGAGATCTGAGATAACCCAAAAGATGCAGAATGCTTAATGCCGGGAAAAAGCTACTCCTGTCTGGTGGGACCATCTCCCATCACACCAACTCCACAGGCATTCCTTTCTCCTCGTGGGGCCCCATGGGTCCCTGAGGGCAGGGATTGTGCCTCTCTTCCCTCATATTCATTCCCAGCATCAGCACAGTCGCCTGACCTGGAGTATGTGCTCAAGAAAATACGGCTGACCTGGATGGAAATGTCTCGGCACACAGTCCAGTGCCAAGGGACAAGTCAAACTGTACAACAGTCCCCACACAACCACGTACAGGACTTTAGCTAAATGCTACGGTTCTAACAATGACTCTGAGAGATAAGAAAGTGATAGTATCTAACGAGGGGCCACCTAAATACGGGAGATAGCGTCTGCTCACTGTGAGCCTGGGGAGCCCGATCCCTGCTCAATACGACTTCCTGCCTGTCAGAGAGGTAACGCTGTCTATGGTGAACAAGGCCAGATAAAAGTTAAAGATTGTGAAAATGAAAGAATCCCCTGGGTCAGCAACCCAAGGGCTGAACCAGAGATTACAGTGAGCCTTCCTGAACGCCACGGCAGCCTGCTGCCCACCTGTGGCAAGGAGACCCATTTCCATTGCTGTCCACTTGGAAGCCTCGTTGCCGATCCCACTGAGGTTTGTTCACAGTTGTCGTGAACGAAGCTTGATCCTCACTCTGATTCCAGAGCCCCTGGTGCTGGAGAAGTCCTGCGTCTCTGTAGGCAGGCCTCTGTCGACTGCCACTGCCCTGCTCTGTAAATTCAAACACACCATTTACCAGCAGGCTTGAAGGGGAACGCTTCTCCCCCTCAACAGAAAGTGTTCAGCTGTGGGCCACGAGAAATGGGTGGGGAAAAAGATGTGGGGGTATCATAAATCACTCTCTGTGAGTCTAAATTTCATCATTTCTAAAATAACAATTGTACAACATGCCCAATCCACCCAGCCAGATGAGTGTTAAGAACGATAAGAAAGTCACTGACAGACATCTTCCAGAATGCAAAGTTGATGCAATTATAAACTGGTGTTTTATTTCTAGAAAGCCTTTCACTAGGTGTTCCAAGGTTAACAATGTGAATACCACCCCGTGGTCTTGCCCTTGAAGAAGCTTACATTGTAGAAGCATGGTGAGTTAGATACAGACGCACCAACACATAACTGTTCTGTTATCAAACATCCTTGTAAAGAAATCCAATACAGCAAACACTACAGCACGTATTAAACAAGCTTTGTTTGATTGATTTTGAATACTTTTAGACCATTTCACTCAAATCAATATATAAAGTTGTGCATCTTTAGAAGAGAGAAATAAAGAATATATAAATAGTGTCTTTTGTGAGACATTCTATAAATTCAGAAGGGGAAATCATTGAAATGGATCAGAAAGATGTCCTGGGTTATATATCTGCCTCTTATTTCCTGTACAGATTCACTAGATCCAAAGCCTGGCAGACAGAAGCTATGTATCTTCAGCCCAGGTAAAAGACTTGTGTTCATGAAAAGTTGAGGGTTTTTTTCCCCCTTATCAAAAAACAAGCAGAGTTGGTATTTTGCCAAAACCGCTTCAAGTGGATTATATCTACACTTGACTTTGCAATAAGTGCAAACCAAAAACCTCTGAGATGTATAAACATAAGTTCCTTTCCTGCTTCAGAGTTCAAGGCAAAGAGCAACTTTCACTGACTCTCAGACATCCTGCAGCTTGACTGTCAGAGACATAAAATATATTTATTGTTGCTGTAGCTCAAAATTTCCATCCTACTGCATTTGAACACTGATTTGGAGTTTGCAAAAAATAGCATCGGCGACATTGCCGAGGAGATCCTATAACCTTAACACAAAGTAAATATGAAAGTAGGAAAGAAATGTAACCTTTTTAAAGTTCTCTCTATGCAAATATCATGCTGGAGTCACTGAAGAGGGAACGCTCCCACGCCTCTTCACGGCAAACTTGTAATTTTGATCTTTCACAGATTTCCTTACGTTCTTACTCACTTTCTGAGATGGTCTGTGCGTCTAAAGGCATCAGCTCTAGGTGATACATTTTCTAAGCATCCCATACAGTCCTAACTACAAAAAGCACAAAAGAAGATTTTCAAAAACCCTCTGGGTCTCTTTAGCTTTTGAGAAACCAAATGGTCCCTCTGCACGTTAGCCACCCATTACAACAAGCTATGTTAACAGTAGTGAAACGTGCTATGACAAGTAGGGCCACAGATGCCTTGTCCTGAGACTACCAAAACATTTATTTGTGTGAGCTTACAGCCAACGCTGCAGGGAGTTTGGACAGAAAAAAGACTGGAGCACAGCAGGCTTCCAGGAATACGTGAGCAGCCGGAAAGACGGAGAAAATGCCGTGTGTTTCCCGGACAGCGTCGGAAACTCAGTCTCCAGCCTGGGCGCAGCATGGATGTGCAGGGGTTATTTTCATAGAAGCTATTATGAGACTCATGTCCAAACCTTACTGCCTGCAGGCTGAAGTGATGACATGTGACACCCAGACAGAGACACCCAGCTCACACTCCACCGTAGACCTCACCGCTGAGCCCAGAAGGGCCCAGATGCAGCAAGGCAAGTGACTAGGCACGCCCGAGAGGCAGAGCTGGGGTCCCCAAGGCTCTCAAAAGCCTGAACACAGGGCGGCCATAAAGTGCATGTGTAATTCTTTATGGCACACAAACTTTATGGTCACCACGTAAATAATATTTTCTACATTTAAATTTAAAATTTGAGCATCACTTCAGAAATCCGTGGCAGTAAGTTACCTAAACTACTCCCTGATGACATGAAGGTGAGTAAGGAAGCCCGTCGCTGTGGTTCCTTTCTGTGCAAATATGCCGTCAACATCGACACAACTTTTCTGTGTATTACCATAAAATTTTGCAGCCTATCTTAATACAGCTTCTAAGGGCACCTAATTTACTGATTTAAGCCAATTGCTCAAGCACTAGGAGAATCTGACCTCCCTGTCTTTCCCAAGTGTATTCAATATTCATAAAACCTAAAAATTACAGCTTATGGTCATGTAACTATTGGTGTCCCTAATGATGAATGTCAATATGCAAGTCTAGAACTTGGCCTTCACCTTGTGATGGGCAATGAAGAATGAGCACTGAGTGCTCTGGAGAGCAAAGGTTCTTCCTGCTATGTGTGCTAAATATTTGATAAGTGAGTGATGCTCCCTGGTGTGGGACAGGTTGCCTTCCTTGCTTAGAGCATCACTCAAAAGAACACAGGTGGGGAATGTATCAGTTGGTCAATGATACAAGTGAGGAAGATTTCTTTATTTGTTTGTTTGTTTGTTTTTTAATGTTTGAAACATCAGAAGTCACTTAGTAACAGAGTAGCCGAAGCAGAGGGGAAAAATTCAGAGCTAAGTTATTTCTCCCAGCTTCTAGCAGGAGCTCTGTAGAAAAAAAAAATCTAAATACAAAGCAAGTTTTGTTTTATATGCTCTTTAGGTTTGTTTTTGTTTTGCAATGCAAGCGATTATTAAAATTTATACTTGTAAAATGATATGAATCTTTCCTCTCACATCATCCTTGTCCCCTCAGCAGTTAATAAAGAGATGAATGTTCTCCGAATTGGATAAGATATCATCCAGATCCCAATTTAAAAGATAGAATTAGTGCAAACCTGGATATATTCTAGAAACGAGCGTAAGAATGAAAATGTAGCAGCCTCATAAACAATACTATCAAGGATTTCTACACTGTCGCTACTTCAAAAGCATTTTTCTGTATAAAAAAAAGTATTTCTATAGATACATATTTTAGTGTCTTAAAAGTATGCCTTTGTGAAAAAATTCCATAAACAAAGAAAACTTTTACATGTGTCAAATTCAACAATCTGTTTATGTTGGTAACATGAAACACACTAAGTCAGGAGGTCCAACTTTAAAAATATTTCAAACAGCCCGTGACATAAGAAAACAAGTTTACTCCAGACTTTTCTTTTTGATATCAATAATGTGTTAAGGAAAAGATAAAGAAAGAAACTCGTATCAAAATAATACTTCGTCTCCTGTGTTGAGGTCTGCTTACAAGTTTAAGAGTATATCCAAAGTTTTATTAAGCAGTTAAGCTTCTAATCTTGACAAAAGATACTCAGAATCAGGCCATATTTGTGGTTTGAATTTTTTTTTTAACTTTTCTGCAGAAACAAAAGTGTTTCTCAGTCACTCAGATTGAGACTAGATTCAGTAGATCTTGCAAAATATTATGTAAATGTTTGAAAAAAGTGCTGTTCTCAACTTGCAAGTAGCAAGCAGTGTAGCTTCACTGTATCAAATTGGATGATGCATATGAAAGTCGTTTGTAAATAGTAACTAATGCACTACAGGTATGCAAGGTAATCAAACAACGGGAAAAGCTTCCTGTGCTATGATAGTGATAATAATAGCAACATTAATAATAATACATACCCTTTACTGAGTGATTTGTGTTACATGCCGCTCATCATTCTTAGCACCCTGCATGTATTTATTTATTGCTCACAAAAACTGGTAGAAGTAGACACTACTATTATTTCCATTTGACAGGTAGCAACTGAAATCACAGAGAAGTGAATTACCTAAGGTCACACAGCTCATCAGCTTATGACCATTAAAGGAGCTGTTCATACCTCTTGCAAATGGAATCACAGATGAAAGTGTTGGCACAGAATTCATGAATCACTGCCTAGTTATAGTATAGAATCTGATGCCCCAGCCTATGGCCATGTTACTTCTCAATTATTGATTTAAAAGCACATATACATACCCACACACAAACTTATTCAGATATCCAATGATGTGAAAGGTGTCCCTGAACTAACACATATATTTATTTTCTTCATTTAAAAATAATGCAAATGAGTCATGTGATTTTCTATGCAATGGGCCTTTCTGCTATAAAGTCAGCTTGTATTAAATATTTGATAAATTAGTGTATGCTCCTTGGTGTGGCAGTATTTCCTTGTTTGATAAATTTCTCAAAGATATTTGGTTTACGAGGAACAAAAAGTCAACTCAAAGCAACTAAAACCAAAAGGAGGACTGGATCAGTTCCAATAAGTGAAGAGCTGAGAGGGTTGGGCGTTCAGGTGTGCCCGGGGCCAGGCACCCATCTCACCGTTGCTCCTGATCAGAGTGGCTCTTTTTTTCCCCCCACTTCATCAGCTTCCTTCATGGTCAGGTTCCCATCACCAGTACTTATTAGTTTATATGTGGCTATTCTAGAAATGAGAGTATTTTTTTCTTTGCGTCTCCAACCAACATCCCAGGGAAGCCTTGGATTGGCAGAGCCTGGAATCATATCCCTATCCCTGAGCCAATCACTACCTTCAGAGGGATAAGGCATCTGCTTGGCCAACTGAGAAGGAAGAGGAAAAGAAAGGGAGAAAAAGGAGAAGAATATGCAGAAGAAGGTACAGAAATGTGATGTCAGAGTAGCCTCTCTTAGTCCAGAGATACCATGCTGATTTTTATCTTAAATGCTATCTCAAAACATTAGCTTAAAAAAAAAAAAGCAAGCAAATAATAGGTCATTCCATCCTTCTCTTGAGGTCCTATCCTTCAGTTGTGCCTGCCTTATTTTTTGTATGTAAGGAAAATAGACAAAGAGTTCAGAACAAGGCAAGTCCATTTAGAAGGGAGATTGTTCTCCGCTCCGCTGTACTTGTCTATATTAGGATCAGTACCATGGTGATGCTAAATTGTATCATTCCAACAAATACCCAATCACGGTTAAAACCATCAATTAGCAGAAGGATACTACAAAGCGTGCCCCCTTACTCATTGACAATTTTGTTTCCAGACTCTAAGAAGAGGATGGGAGTTTCCCTGTGGTCTGTTCTCACAGGGTAACATCCTTCTGCTCTCCTGCACACAAAGGGCCCATTGATTGGAAGAGCGGGGCCAAAGGGTTGGGGATCCAGGAAGTTCTCAACTGGTCTAACAAGAATAAACACCACACCTTCTGAAAGCTGTGCAGTGACCAAAGCACAAAATTAGGGTCTGAACTGAGAACTGGGTACAATTAGGGACGTGCCTTCAGGCAGCTAGAGTCTGGGAGATTGAGAGCTCAGATAACAGCAAATGGATATTTGGGCCATATGTTTCATTCCAGCCTCATGTTTTCCCTAAAACTTCTTCCTATCAGCAACAGAGAAAGAGAGAGAGAGAGAGAGATCCAATGGCGAGTCATTCCACAGCCATGCAGGTGCCCATCCTTATGCCCAAACTCTGAAGCCTCCACAGCTCGATTGTAAACTATATTCTCTGCCTTTCAATGACTTTTCTCTTAAACTTTTCTTTTTCTTTTAGCTCCAGGGTCAGAGGATTAAGTCATACCCCTCAACTCACAACGCACTATCATTATAAGTCTGTACTGAGCCTTGCAGGCATTTGCATTTCATCCCCTTCTCCCCTCCCACGTCCCTCCCTCAACCCATAAGCAATACTGTGTTTGGTAACGCCCTTGAATTTGCATGTATCGTCACAAGGCACACAGACTGGCCCTGTTCCGCGTGCACAGGTGCCTTTTGTGTCTATGCTTCCATTTCTGTAAATGGGTCCACAAGATTGATTCTGCTTTTTTCTTCCTCTAGTGCAACTTTTAAGTGTTGTCGACACTGCTTCAATCCATTGCCTAACATCAGACTCAGCCGGCCTCCCTGATACCTCATTACCCACCCTCCCTCCTCCCCCAGCCCCGGGTGAATACCTGAACACTGCAGTCACCGCCACCCTCACTGTCACACACAACACACATGCTACTCCCAGGAGGGGCACGTCCAGGTCAGGAGACTCACGGACTATTCTCCATCTGGCTTCCCTGTCTTGACAACTCTAGGAAGCACCCACCCTGGTGAGCATATCAGGTTCATAGCTCATGAATGGGAGAACAGGAGGTTCAAAGGGGTTAAGAACCGGAGGCTGATTTCTCATAGCTAGTTAAGTGGTGAAGTCTGGATTCAAAGTCAAGTTTCTCAGGGGACTCTCAGGCTCCCACCCTTCTGCTGTTCCACGCTGCTTTCTGCAGGCATCCCACCATTCAATGGCCCAGGCCACAGGTAGTAAGGAGTCAGTGAGTGATCTTCCTTGTAAGAAATCCAGAAAAAGTATTTCTTCCCTTCATCAGGCATCCATTCCCCAAGTGGCTTCAGGCCCACTGGGAGATTAAAAGACACTCAGCCACAAAGTTGAGGTGAGGAGAACGTCACTGGCAAGGGGCCAGGCATGCTTCAGCCTCCTCGCCCCCCAATACAAGCAGATTAACAGCTGCCATCTGGCAAGCACAGTCTCTTCATGCCAACTGCAAAGCGCCCCCACCCCCTGTGAATCGTGGGTGTGACCAACACCAGCAGGGCCAATGCGACATGACAACTCTATTAATGAAGACAAAAACTTCAGATATGCCAAGTACAGATTAAGAATGGCATCTTGGTAACACGATTATGGCTGAATTACTAGCTACACAGTGAGATGGCCAAGAGACTAATCCTGGAGAAGGCTGGATGCTTTGGGCAGGGGATTGCTAACTCTGGCCTTGGGGGGCACTTTCCGCTGTACCGAAAAGTAGTGATTCTACTAAATGGAACACCCAAGAGGTGTGGCTTCCTCTGTGGGAGAAGTCACTCTCTTTCAGAGCAGATTGAATTTCAAGTTCTCAGGTTCTAAACTCAGAATGGTCGGAAAGGAGATGAACCGGGAGTGTGTTGGTAAAAAACGAGAAACAACCTCAGGAATATGGCAAGTGCTCACATTTGTAGCGTGGCTGGTGAAATAAACAGAGGGGAAAGGACAGGAGGAATGACACTGCAGGAAGTCTCACAGGTCAAGGCATTTTCTCCTGCTTCCTCCCCCTTTCTGTCTGAAGCGCGAGTTATTTAGTAAAAGCTCTTCTGTGCTAGTGCGCCCACCCCTCAGCGCACGTGATCTCCGTGGGGTAGGCACTGCTGCTTCCATTTTCCAGATGAGGGAGCGAAGACTTGAAAGCGTTGCCCAAGGTCAAACATCTCATCACTGGTCAAGATGAGAGGCAACCTTTAGTCTTCCCATGCCCAAAGTTAGTGGGCCCTTAAGGAAAAGCCAAGGACTGGCTTCCCAATTTGAGGGAGCTACACAGAATTCTAGGAGAGGGCCAAGAATTATTTTCAAAACAAATAGAAAGCCAACCCCCAAGGAAAGAGGTTGAAAAAAGTTCATTTTCTTTAAAGAAGACGGTTGGAATTTGTTAAGTGATAGTGGCGGTAGAGGAGCAATGTGATTATCAGTGACTATCTGTCAATAATCTAACAAAATGTCTTGTCATTTAACTGAAATGCAAAGACTTTACTTGGCAAATATGGAATGAACCATGACATCTTGAAGAATCCCATTTGCCCTGCGACCGCTCTCTTTACAGTTTAGTCATAAGAGGCCCAGGACGTGAATTGGCGGCATAGCACCTGGTCTAAACTGCATATTGTGTAAAGTTATCTGCGTACATCTTGGGAAAGCCCACCCCTTCTCCTTTCTCCTGAAGTGCATTTCCATGCAGAGCACACAGATGAACAAAACGCCGGGTCTCAGAGTTGCCGTGTACTGTACCTGTTTCAATCAGATGCATAATTGTGTTATGACTGTTATTGTTTACTTTTCACACTTTCACTGGCAACTTTATTGTTCAGTTAAGTCCCTTTGAAATCCCTTTCTGGCAAAGCAAATGAGATCACCTTCTCCCTCCTCCTGGTTTACAGTGTCATTACCACACTGTGGATTCTCAACCGGCTAAATCCCATTGTCATTCTGAAGCCCTCTTTGTTTTGGAAGGCGTTCACAAACATAGTCAATTTCTGCCTTCTCAATGGGGAAAATTTTATAGAAACTACCATAAACGGTGTGTAATTGGAAATGGCTTTAAAAAGCCATATGGAAGGATGAATAATCTCTTTTTGTTTCTATCTTTCCAAAATATTCTCTTTGCTTTGTATTTTTTCAATACCGTTTGCACCCAGCTTGGTCAAAATGATTGTTGGCCATTTGCCAGTTTGAAGTGTCCTACAAAATGAATTGCTTCTTTTGTAAATAAGAAAAAACTTGGTAACTTTGGGAAATATAGCTTTAAAGATACTGCAGTGGCGTGATAGGTAGCTGGGAGCACTTTTGGGGGGAGGGGGCAAAGCAGTGCCGTGAGTTTACTGTCTGTTCAGCATGTACATAAATCACAGTCCAGGTAATATTTTGGGCCTTCATATCTTCTAGCGGCTATAGTTTGGGGCATCGCGAATGTTCTTTCAGAAAAGAATCACATATTCCCTGTGTCAAGATGGCCTTTCATTTTGGGTTAAGCTTTTAAATGACACCAGTACTCGATGGAAATTGGGACAAATTTTTAACCACGGTTTTCTTGGCTGAGAATTAATGAGGATGCCATGATATCCAAGTGAACAAGCTCACCCACTTTTATTGGCTTCTTTTTCTTACTTTTTACTTTACAAAGTTAATTTATTCCTCATACAATTTATATGCCAACTCTTCTAATATTAACTCTTACAATATTCTGACTGGGCTACTCTCCCATCCCTTTTCCACATCCCCCTGTGCTTTTCAGAGTGAAATATCTCAAAGTGGCACATCCAGGACAAATATCACAGTCATGAGATCATTCTCAACCAATGTCATTGACAAAATTAACCTAATAACACCTTGTAGGCCACTTTAGGGCACATGATCATACATACAGATAATAATATTTGTGATTTTTAGGGAATTAGAAATGTCAGTGGAAATTCACTAAGAGGAAGTTAATTAAAGTTCACACTGGAGAAGAGAAATAGTTCTCTATTTTTTCTCATTAAAAGGAATTACATGTGTAATTGATTATGCTTGAATCACCATGTGGAAGCACTAAAATAACTTTCCCTTCAATACTCTTCTTTCCAATATATGCTTCTTCTTGAATCATATCTCTTAATATAATATGCAAAATTATAATGATAAAATACAAAAAACTTTATTGAAATGATTAACTGTGTAAGGCAGGACTGGATTATGTCAACTAAACACTGTCTCGCTATACTTCCTTTTATTATGACCGCCAAAAATTAGGTGAAATAAGTTATATTTTGCCAAGATATCTGATTAGGAAATTATCACTCAGTGTGAAAAATAGATATCCTGCCTCTCTATTCTCATGAAAACACAGTCATACCTCTACTTATCAGAAAAGACAAAACACTAATACTTTGAAAATTGCCATTAAAAATTAGCTCATGGCCAACCTATAATGACAAGAATCAAATCAATCCATGAATAAGATGTAAAAAACAGCGTAAGTCCCCTTCTCATGGACCTTTTAATATTATCTTAAGAAAAATCAATTTAAATATCTACTTAAATTAAAGAAAAATAATATGTATGTGTTACATGCATATATATTTAGTTATAAATGTTATATGTATTTAGTGTATATAACATCCTTAATCTCCTTAGACACACTAAAAAGAATAACACTTAAGAGCTATTCAGAATCCCTATATGAAATAATGAAAATACTCCATAATATACTTGCTCAAATCAGAGCCAAGTACTGAACAAATACAATTATGAGGTTCGGTTGGGTAAAAGACATAAAGATTCTTCATTTTCCTAGGTTATATGTCAAATGGTGTTTCCTCTGATAGTCAGGTTTCATTTGGGGAAAGGCTTCATTTTAAAGTCTAAAACCCGATGTTATAGAATCTTAGGGTTAAACTACAGAATATCATTTTAGTGGAAACTTTGAGACCAATACTGGTTGACATCCCCATAAACAAATACCCTATCTTAAAAGATACTAAAATAGCCACCTCTCAGGCTTTCCTACCAAGGGAAGGTGTGCGTAGACACGTGTGTGCGTTGCAGGAATAAGTGTGTATTAACACAAGTGTTTCCTAACAAATCAGCTCAGCCACCAAACTCCTTCCCCTTCAGGAGGCGTCTTGTTTTTGTTTGCGTATATGGCGCTGTATATTTCTATAGTTTTGAACAAGCATATTTGATTAAAATGTCAGATTTATCTTTTTCAGAAAGAGAAAAGAAATATGTGTTTCTCCGGAGAGGAAATCAACGTGTCTTTATGATAGATGCAGAGAGAAAAGCTGGGTCTTGCGGCTTTAAGTGATGAAGCAGAAAGAACAGCTCTCACCATTGGCTGCTGACATAATTGTTGTGAGGCAAAGCTCTGTTTAAGTCTTATAATCCTTGTTTATAGGGTAGACTTGCAGTCACTGACCTAGTAGTTATGACTCCAACTTGTTAAGTAAAAAGGCTTGCATCTGAGGGGTCCATAGTTTAATTTGTTTAAATGTCCTTAGCAATGTCTTTTAGCAAGAGCTCTCTTCTCCGCTGCCTTTCTGTAGAATGAGAAAAATTACTCTTCGCCCTATAGGAAGGCACCTGACTTCCAAGGCTCCATAACTGCATCAAGAAATCTTCCTTCCCAAGGCAAATAGGAGGAATCCTTGAAAGCAACTTCTAGGCCATGCCAGAGACATATAAAGTAGGAATTATCTTCCAAGAGGGGTGTCAGGCTGATTCAAGACGAACTCAGGGGCTGCTTCTTACAAAAGTACATCTTAAAGTCTCTTCCCTTTGCTTGGAAACTACCTACATCCCCAGAATCCCAAGGAATTCCAGATAGAGCTATGATAGATAGAAAAGAAAGCATCTGCCCTGGCTTATGAGATTTGTAAGATTCTCCATTCAGAGGTGCTGCAACCAGCGGACACTCTACTGAGAAAATCAAGTGAACGCAGCAGTCTGTGCCTCTGTGGTTACCACTAACCATACCAACTATGAACTCACGTATCAGTTAAAATTGCTGTATCTTTTGTATCACAAATGAAATCTCTCAAGAAAATATTTGAAGCGGCTATTTGCAGCTAGTTTCAATAATAATTATGTCCTATGAATAAGCTCCTTCCCTACTTAACTTCTTTTGAAATGATATGTTGGCTTCTGATCCTCAATCAATGAATGTTTCTAGAAGGCATTCTATTCATAGGAGTGTGTGCTCAGCATAGCAACCCAGACCTGATCAAACTGTTAAATGGCATCTGCTGTATGCAGAGCACCCTAGTTGAGGATCTGGAACACAGTAGGTACTCAACACAGGGTCATTTCCTATTTTTCATTCCTTTCTTCAGCTTACATCCTACAACTTAAATAAACAAGCATAAACAACTAGTGCATTTGCCTAAAGCTTAATGACTCTCTTTTACCCCAATGGCCCTCCTCCACCCTTACCCACTCCTGCAATTGCCAAGCTAGGCAGAAAACAGGGTTTAAGAACTCATCACCCCGTATAACTAGCTGAAAGCCTTTCCACAATTTATATAAGATTGTAATGATTAAGATACATCCTTACAGTCTAGTAATAGACCCTTTCTAGAAGTGGAACCTTATATTTTTGATACACTGATTGATTTAATTTGCTGATATTCTGCTTGTAGTTTTCTATTGAAATGGGTCTTCAAATTTTATACTGTCTTTAGAAGTTGTCTTCACAAAACAATTCCCTGTTATGGTCAAATACAGTTTATAGACTATAGCATTTTTCGTTGTTTTTTTTTTTTTTTTGCAGTTTTTGGCTGGGGCTGGGTTTGAACCTGCCACCTCCAGTATATGGGGCCAGTGCCCTACTCCTTTGAGCCACAGGCACTGCCCAGCAGTTTTTAAGACTATAAAGTCCAGTGAGTTTTTAAGACTATAAAGTCCCCTGTAAAACCACCTAGGTCTGCTGCCATGTTTAAGGAGAGACCATTCACTTTCCATTCTGTTCTACAATTGGCCTATTGATATTTCATGCCTCTGTGTTCTTAAGTTAATTTTCAGAGCTTTTATTTTACTAAATCATCCCTTAACTCTAGGTTTAAATGTATTTCTGTGAAATTATATATAGTATCTGCCAGTAACTTCTATCACCTTCCCCATAGCTGTAGTTTAGAGACCTCTCTCTCTCTTTCTCACAAACCCACACACACACACACACATTGGACTTGAAAAGGTTGTAGCTAGTTCATTAATACTATCAAAGAATTTAATTATGATTTGACATACCCTTTTTTATGTTTTCTATATTGTTAGTTTTGGCTTTTCCTGTTTTATTTTGTTACTTGTGAATTTAAGTGTAGTGTTTTAAATTTTGTTTGCAACCCTTATTTTTTTAACAAAGATAATTTAAGGATATAATTTTTCTCCCACTACAGTTTGTTTGAATGTCTTATATAGTACGAAGTGTTCTTATTTTTATCACTCTAGATACATAGTTTGTAACTTTCATTCATTTTCCTCTCTAATCCAAGGATTATTGAAGAGTAATTTTTTATTTTAAGAATTTTTCGGTAAATATTTATGCTTATATCTAATTTTATTGGGTTATGATCTAAAATGTAATCTATTAAAGAAACTCTACTTTAAAAAATTTAAATTTTTTAGCAAGGTCTTTGTAACAAGGTCTTTCACAAATGCTGCATGGACACAAGACAAAAATTTAGAATCCCTGTAGGGTATGTAGATATATACACACACCCATTAGTATGTATGTGTGTATGTGTGTGTGTGGGGGGGTGCAAGTGTATTCCAGATTATGACTATTTTATTGAAGTCTATAACACTATATCCATATTCACTGTTGTTTTCTTAATCTACTAGACTCTGAAAGTGGTTTATTAAATATATCCACTACACTTGTATTCTTTTATCACAATTCTAGCATTTTTACTTTGTGCTAAATTCTGTGGTTATCACATTTCCTTAATGGACTGTGCCTCTGTCATTATACAGTGTCTTTCTTTGAAGTTTTTATGAATTCAGACTTGCATTCTGTTCAATCTTACTCCCTGGGTGTTTTGTTTTGTTTTGCATTTTTATCATTTGCAGCTGTCTGAGATCTCTTTGCCCAACCCTTGATTTATACTATTTCATTTTGTAATGGGCATGACTCTCGTAAATCACATATTGCTGGATTTTATGTTTTAACCTAGTCTAACATTTGGTATGGAATTATGTCCATTCATATTTCTTACAATAACTGATATAATTAATTCCTCCATCTTACATTTAAGATTTCCACTTTTTACATTTTGCTATTGTTTCTTCTTTACCTATTTTTCTACTTTTTGCTGACCTAATTAATTTCCTCTTTGCTTTTTGATTTCTCCTGGTAATTATAGAGGTACTTCTGTTTGACAGATGTGCTATCAGCTACCGACCTTCCATAATTATTGAAGTTAAGTTTTATTCTCTTATTAATCTATCTTTATTAAACAATGATCTCCCTCTTACCGTGAAGTTCAATTCCAGGCTCTGCCACCACACACCACAGGCACCTACATCTCTTAACTCCAGAGTTTTCCCCAACATCTCAGTCTTTCTATTCCAATAGTCCATACTCATCAAAGTATTAAAAATTCCCAATTATATCATGATCATAAGTCAATGCTTTCACTCGTTTGGTCACGAGATTTCCCTTTTGTGTAGTTGCCATTTGGCTAGAGAACTTTCTGTAATATTTCCATCAGAAAGAGTATGTGAGTAGTATACACTCTAAATCCTTTACTTGTTCCCACATAATTTTTTGAACCAAATAAATAATATTTTCCTAATTATATACATCTTTGACTTCAGATCTTTTCTTGCAATAGATTTTATTTCACCATCTCTAGTTTTCAGTAGACGTTTGTCGATATATGTAATTTTACCATCTTTTAGCTTTCAACAGTGCAGACAACCATAATGGTAATCAAATTCTCCTTTATTTTTAACTAACCTGATTAGCTCATTGGGAAACGTTATGCATTTGGGGGATTTGGAAAAGGAGTTTTTGTTTTGTTTTGGGGGTTTGGACTTTTCATTTCATTTTGTTTTGCTTTGTTTAGTATGTAGTGTCACAGGCCAGGTTCTCCGGGGATTACTGGGCAGGAATTTTGTTCAGACATGCCCTTGGGAGCAATGTTTAGAAGGCATGAAGAAGAAGTACTGGGCAAAGGGAAAAGTTGAGCTGCAGGACAGTCTGTTTTTTTTTTTTTTTTTTTTGAGACAGAGTCTCACTTTGTTGTCCTTAGTAGAGTGCTATGACATCATAGCTCACAGCAACCTCAAACTCTTGGGCTCAAGTTCATGCTCTGGCCTGAGCCTCCTAATGAACTGGAACTATAGGCTAGTTTTTCTATTTTTAGGAGAGATGGGGATCTCGCTCTGGCTCAGGCTGGTCTTCAACTCCTGAGCTCAAACAATCCTCCTGCCTCAGCCTCCCAGAGGGCAAGGATTACAGATGTGAGGCACCGCACCTGGCCTGCAGTGTGGTCTTAATAGAGGCCTGTGCTCATCTCCTGGGAGTTGAGTTTGAGTTTTCATACTGAGACAAGGGGACGAGTGCTTTGCAGCTCCACCTCAGCTTGTCACTGGATATGAACTGCAGCAGGTAAGGGACGAGAGTGCCCCCGTCCTGGAGAGGGAAACCAGGTGGAGCTCCCCAGTGACTACTGTGCTAAATAGGAACTTAATAAGTATATGTCTCCTTACATATTTTCGTTTGGATTTGTTTTGTCTTAATTAATTCTTACTTACACTCAGCTCTTGTAATCACACAATAAATATCTCCCTTCACTGGGGCGTGATAACCACTTCTCCATCTTTTCCTTGTTCCTTCTGGATGGCTCATGGCTGGTTAAATTGCCAGATGTGCACTCCAAGTCATCCTCCCTCTCATTCATGTCTTCTTGTCTTTGTGGCGGGTTGTGCTTCCACTTACTGAACTGCTCCCATCTCTGATTCAATTGCTAGCAATAGTTGTGCCTTTTCTGGCTCATGTAATGGTCCTTCTAATTCAGAAACCATGCTCGTAGGTCCAGAGAGTTTTTATGGTGCTCCAGTGACATGTCCTTGAGGATACTCGACATTTTCATGTTCATCTCTCCATCTCCTCCCTGAGGTCAACCTCAACAATGAGCCATTTGTCCTAATTGTGTGGATTTCTTTCCCCCTGTTCCTAAATCCCACTAGCATTGGCATTCCTTGAAGGTTATATATTCTGCTCTAACAGTTTGTACAGATCAAGTGGTTGGCTTGGTGGAAGGGGAATGTCAAGACTGACAGAAAGCAAGGAAGGTACCTGCTAGCGTCTGCTGAGGCTCTGATTGGCTGGACACCCACCTGCCAGATGCAGAAGCTCACCGGCTTGTTCCTGCCTCTCCTCAGGGACACCAGGGTCAGCAGAAGCAGATGGTCCTTCCATGGACCGCACTGCATTGAAGGCAGGTGAAGGGTCTTCTTCAGCAGACAAAACCCTGCTATCTGCTCTCGGGCCTTCCCTTTCCTGGCTCCTTCGCTCTAGCTCAGCCCTCAGAGGCCACAGAGTACCCTCCATGGAGAATTCACTATTCCACTGGTGTCTGTGGCACTCCATGGCTTGAAGGGGCTGGAACAGGAGGAAAATCAGGGGTGAACACTCAGGCACGATCCCCGCAGAGGCTCCCCACACCCCACCAGTCTTCCTTGAGCTCCTCTGATGAGCATCCATCTCGTCTTCCCTTTCCGATGGTGAATTTCTTGCTAGCAAGATCACATTCTCTCTGCAGCTATCACAAACGGCCCTGGGCAGAAACAGGTGCTGGCCTTGGCAACAAATCATATGCTCTTATTTGGTGTCTTTCATAACCTCCAGGACTGAACGTCACAATCTAAATGGCTAGAGTTCCATGTGCAAAACTTGCCCAAGTATCTAACTGGGGGAAGGAAGCTCCTGCAAACATATAGACCCTCATCCTCCAAGAATCCAGTGACTCTGGGAAACTGAATACTTCAGGGAGTGCCAGTACATGGGAGCTGAAGAGAAGTGTAGATCTGGGTTCCAATTCCAGCCTTTCCACTTGCCAACGGAGTGATTTACCTTCTCTGAACCTCAATCTATTCACATATCAGGTAGGTTTCAAACCCTTTCTTTACAAGGCTGATCGGGGGGTCAAATGAGATAATGAATAAATGTCCCTGGCACACAGTACGGGCTCAGCAATCATGGGCTAAGAGTACTATTGTCATTGCCATCATTGTTACAGTGAGAGAGGGTGTTGTGACGGTGAATAGGTTGGGGCAGATACAAGGAAAGGAGAAGAACAACTGGGGAAAAGGACAGGAAGGGGACGGCCTTAACTCAGAGGCTTCGTTCAGAGCTCTCGGACACTCGAGTCCTCTAAGATCTTCTTTCTCTAGGAACAGCCTGACCTTCGCACAGGTCCTGACTCCACGTCTTCCGTTGTCCGGCCTTGCACCTCAGGTAAGATGCTTCACCTCTCTGTGCCTCAGGAAATGGGGGTTTTATTAGCAAATATTGATATAGCACTATTTGAAGGACTCTATGACTTCTAATTCATGGAATTGTTACAACAGCCACAGGAGGTAGGTCAGATGGGGCGCTGGAAGATTAAATGGTAACTTTATGCTTAGAGGCCCCTATCTGCACATGGGAAATGTGATGCAAGGGTGACCTGGAGTTTTCCCTGTCACTGTAAATGCTGTCCACTCACTGCCACCACCAGCGTCACCAGCGTCATCGTCATCTTTCGGAGGCTCTGTTGGAGCATAGCATCCGTGGCAGTTTAGCTTTTCTCCTCTTGTTTCTCCACCAAGCTCCCCCTACTTCTGAGACGTACTCGTCTTAGTATTTCCGTCACATCCGTGCCCCCCACACACCCCTTTCCATTCTCAGGTCCTCAGTCTCTGCTTATCAAGCTGATTAAAACCGGTGCTGTTCTCCCCAGGCCCGCAGCCTGCCTGTACAGCACTGGGCATTCTCCCCTGTGCACAGTCGGGACCTTACGGCCTTGTGCCACCCCGTCCAGAAAGCTGGGATGCAAACTTCCATTTGTCTTCAAAGCCCACTCTCATCCTGTTATACCAAATCCTTTTAAAATATTCATCTTGCCTTCCAAACTTTTCTACTCATCACTCTCCAACTCTAAACTGATGTGTTTACGAGACACCTCGTCCCAATGTTTGAAACAAAACACAGATAGGTGCTAACTTCACATATTCTTAGTTGTCTACATTTGAAATTTTTAAAAGAGACTGAATGTGAGTTGATCTGTAATATGAAATCTGCCTCTCTTGCTCTCTCTCTTTTTTTTAGACAGAGTCTTACTATGTCACCCTTGGTAGAGAGCCGTGGCATCATCATAGCTCACAGCAACCTCAAACTCTTGGGCTCAAGTGATCCTTCTGCCTCAGCCTCCTGACTAACTAGAACTACAGGCACTGACCATGAAACCTGGCTCCTTTTTTATTCTATTCTTAGTAGAGTAACCCATCTTCCTTGCTTCCCAGAGTACTAGGATAGTACAGGTATGAGCCGCTGAGCCCTGTCTGAGATGCGCCTTCTTGATAAATAGTAGTTTCTCACTGAAACACACAAACCTAAATAGGTCTCATGATGTGGATATATGTGATACAGTAAGGGGAAAGGCCAGTTACAAATTATGTAGAACAGCATGCCGTTTTATAAACAAAGATACAGGCCAGCGGGATAAAATGGCTAACTTCTAGTGGAGGGGAAAATTCATTTTCTAGTGTTGTTCTTAGTTTTGCTTTTCACATATTCTAATCTTTCTCTCTTATGAGTATGAACTGATTTTACAGGATCAAAAAGCAATAGAGGAAACTATATTTTGGTGGGAAACACATTTGGCACTTATCTCAACCCAGCTGAAGCCATGCTCAGTAAAGCCTTTCCACCTGCTTTCTCATCAGCCTGTGTGTTTTTCTGATAGATGTCTCAGTTGCCTTTGGCCCATCATAGCAATGTGCTTTGAACTCTAAACATCTGGGTGACAATAGCTATAGTTGTTTGATATTCTTTTTTTAGTGTTTAAATAAAAGTACATAAAAAAGTAGATTAAAATCCCTCTGATCACAATGAGGAAATCAAGAAAAGCCAGTCCTATTGCGTCTCAGCTTTTTGGCTAAGATCAAGCATAGAAAACCCAATCCTATGTGTTGCAGGCAAAATTCATTTCATCAGCGTGGCACATGGGGAGAAGCAAAAATTGGCCCAAGTGTTCCTTGTTTGTGTGTCTGGTCAGCAGCACTCTATGACAAAGAGCACTCCGAAAGCCCCTGGCCGTGTGTCCAGCACCCACAGATGAAGGGGCCTTGCCCCCCACCACCTTTTTATCCTATAGGTAAATTATGTTTGAAATAAAATAGTTGTTTAGTTGTGTATAACTATACAGTTTCTGAAACAACTCTTTTACTTCAATACATAATTTATCTACATTCATTAATAATTTTCAAAGTTCTAATTTTGCATTTTGTTGTAGAAGAGTGATTTTCAACTGGTGTGCCTCGGCACACCAATGTGCCACAAAAGAATCTTAAGTGTACTGAGAAATTTTTTAAAGATCATTAATTAAATTATTTTCAAAAGAGGTTCAAAGCACAGTAAGTATATTCTTTCTGAACTCTATTTTTTTGTTGTTGTTGCTGTTGTTAGGTAAAGTTCCTTTTATAATTGTGTCCTACCCCCAGAGTTGTATCACACATGGTGATCCCCCACACTCTCTCCACTCCCCGACCCACTATGTACTAGCATCAACTGTCCTCATATCAGAATTGAGTATTCTTGCTTCTCCATCCTTGTGATGCTTTACTAAGAAGAATGTGTTTCTTTTTTTATTATTATTATTGAATCATAGCTGTGTACATCAGTGCAATCAAGGGGCACAATGTGCTGGTTTCATATACAATCTGAAACATTTTCATCAAACTGTTTAACATAGCCTTCATGGCATTTCCTTAGTTATTGTATGAAGACATTTGTATTCTGCATTTAGTAAGTTTCACCTGTACCCTTCTAAGATGCGCCACATGTGTGGCCCCACCAATTACCCTCCCTTCACACTAACGTCCCCCCTTCCCCGCCCCTTCTCTTCCTTGCCCCTTTCCCCATATTCTTGTGCTATAGTTGGGTTATAGCCTTCATATGAAACCTATAAACTAGCTTCATATTAGGGCTGAGTACATTGGATAATTTTTCTTCCATTCTTGAGATACTTTGCTAAGAAGAATATCATCCAGCTCCATCCATGCAAACATGAAAGAGGTAAAGTCTCCATCTTTCTTTAAGGCTGCATGATATTCCTTGGTGTACATGTCATATTTTAAGTGTGACACAGAAGTTTAACTGTAGGTTTACGTCAGCTGTGAGATAAAAAATGTTGGAAAACATTGCTTTAGAAGGACCCTTCTTTACAAATTTCAAAGCTAGTGAGTATGTGGTCAGGAAGAATGAAATAGATGAAGTTAGATGTTTATTGAATTTATATTTTACATTTATTTCTATTTTCCTGATTAATATCAGAGGTGTACCTGGTGTTTTGTTTACTTCTATAGGAGAGAAAGAGAGGGCTTGTGTCTGCTCAAAATCCAAAATGTTTCTGAAAAGTAAAAGTTTCAGTTAAATGTCCAGGTATTATATATTTGTAGGTTCCAATACATGAACAACTGGGGTTTACGTGTCTTTTTTTTGTGCCTTGCTTTTTGTTATGTTGATTGGCATTATGTTGAATGCCACAGGAAAACTGAAAAGCTCCTGTCTACTCCAAAAATCAGGGTAAAATGAATTTAAATTTTTTTGGTACTCTCTCTCAAGAAAACATAAAGGGTATGGGTTCAGGCAATTAAAAAGGTGTAAGTTTCTACATAAGAATTATAAGAACTGACATAACTAAATGTTAGAGTTTACTTCAAAAGCAAAAAAAAAAAAAAAAACTTTTAAGAAAGATCAGGCTGGAAAAGTGAAGAATAGGGTGATGCAACAATTGGCTCCGAATAAATAATGGGATGATAGAGAGTGGCCACCTCGTTGACAACCCCACTTAAAGATGACACCTCAGGAGAAATGCCCCTAGTTCCTTGGAATCTCAGAAGGGACAACAGAGTGCTGGACACGTTCAGAGCATCTTCAACCTCTCCCGCTCGGCGCCCCTCCCACACGCACACACAGCCACACAGGAGGCCGTGATGGGGAACATGGGTGTTCTGAAAAGAGTCAGTAAGAACCTTCAAAAAAGAGAAGCTGCAAACTGTGGTACACGTATACTGCAGAGCACTATTCAGCCTTAAAAAAGATGGAGACTTTACGTCTTTTGTGTTTACCCATATGGAGTTGGAACACACTCTTCTCAGTAAAGTCCATAAGAATGGAAAAGCAAGTATCCAATGCAGTCAATACTGATATGAGACCAATATAGAAACAACTACACACCCACACAAAAGAAAAACACAAGCATATTCTAGTGAGGGGGAAAGGGGAGGACAGGGGCGGGATCTCACCTAATGTGCACGGTGTGAGGGTACACAGCACGCCCCTGGGTGAGGGACTCAACTACAACTTGAACTTTACCTTGGAAATGAAAACAAAGTAACCTAAACATGTGTGCCCTCATACCCATCTGAAATATAAAAGAAAGAAAGAAAGAAAGAAAGAAAGAAAGAGAGAGAGAGAGAGAGAGAGAGAGAGAGAGAGAGAGAGAGAAAGAAAGAAAGAGAGAAAGAAAGAAAAAAGAGGTTCGCAACTGGCCTACAATCCATTCTTTCCCTTTACCGGGGAGCACCCTAGGAAAGAAAGAAAGGGTAACTTGATCAAATCTCCTTGCAAATATGTTAATGATAGACCTTTGGCAAGCAAACTACTAGTATTTACTAACAAGAGAGTCTTTGTGTATGTAATGCTTTTAGGAAAGGTAGCTGGTTTTCTTAGGATAGCTGATAAGAAACCTGAAATCTATGGAAAAAAATTTAAAGAGAGAAGCTGTCCAGAAAAGGCAACATCTAACTGAGTCAAGTTTGATGTGTAAAGGGTGATTCGTCAAGTGAATAAAAGAGAGGAACCCAGGGATTCCATGCAAAGGGTTTTGCATGTTCAAAGGTCTTAAGGTGATACCGTGTACTCAGCAAATATACTTCTGTGTGACTAGAGAGCAGGGTTTGGGACCAGAAAATGGCATTGTAGAATCAGGCCCAGGCCTGATGTTAGTGAAGATCTTTCTTATGTGCCATGTCAAGAACTCAGGATTTTGTCCCCAAGGTAATTGTGCAACTTTACTGTAAAGACTGATGATGAGAGATGACATAATGCTATGAGCACTTCCATTTCTAAGTTACCCCTCTGGCAGCAGTATGGAGAATAGATTGGTAAGGAAGTAATATGGCTGCTGTTGGAATATTCTAGGTAAAACCGAGTGAAGTCTGTGAATGTAGGGGTGGAGGGGAAGAAGGAGGCAGTGAGGAGCAGTTGGTGCTGACAGAGCTTGTGGGGCACCTGGGTGCAGGGATCATCCAGGACAAACCTGGGCTCTTACTGTGGGTAACTGGAAGAAGATGCCACAATTTCCCAAAACAGGCAGTACAGGAGGAAACAGCAATTTAGGGTTTGGGGAGCAGTTACCAGGGGAGATAATCTACTTAGCTTCCTAGTTGTAGAGCCTTGGCCATCTATAAAACATCTCAGGAGGAAGCTGCATTTACTAGAATCCAAGACCTGTGAGGACAGGAACCTTGTTGGTTAGTCCAGTGTGTCTTCAGCACCTTCCATGGTACCTGACAGATGACAAACGCTCGGTAAATTCCAGTGGACTATGTATTTCTGGACATATTTGTGGGTCTGGATCACAGCATTTTTTTTTTGTAGAGACAGAGTCTCACTTTATCGCCCTGGGTAGAGTGCCGTGGCGTCACACAGCTCACAGCAACCTCCAATTCCTGGGCTTAGGCGATTCTCTTGCCTCAACCTCCCGAGTAGCTGGGACTACAGGTGTCCTCCACGACGCCCAGCTATTTTTTTGTTGCAGTTCAGCAGGGGCCGGGTTTGAACCCACCACCCTCGGTATATGGGCTGGCACCTTACTGACTGAACCACAGGCGCTGCCCCACAGCAATTTTTCAATACTTCTTGCTGTTATTGCACAGAAAATCCTAGATTCTGATCCATGCCAAAAAGGTTTCCTATTGCTCTTTGTTAACACATATAAGCAGGGTAAGTTAATTGTTTACTGACAGAAGAGCAAAAACTGCAATAACAGATTTCTGAAGTAGTCAGAAAAAGAATTAAAGTCACTAGAGTGTGCCTCTAATATTTAATTAGACATGTGACTAATTTCAAGCTGCCATTTGCAAGGATTAGGAGAGCCAAGTGAGTGGTCTATCTGTTTAGGATAACTGCAAGCATAATGCACATCAAAAAAAAAAAAAAAGAAAAGAGATTATTACATTAGAATGAAAAGCAGTGAGAATTATGTAGGTCAAACAGAAATCTGGAAAAAAAACTTTATGAAAAAAAGAGAAAGAAAACCTAATAAACAGCTTTGTTACTTAGAAAAGTTGGAACATATCTTCCTTTCCAGGGAAGCTTGAATTACCTGTCTATCCCTTTAAGCATTTCCATGTACAAATCAAACACAGATGGCCCATTACATTTATGACCACACTGTCAATTACTCTAGATGGAGCATGCATTAATTATTGAAATATTTTCATAGTATACAAGGTTTTAGTGGCTACATTGCCATAGATAATTTCAACTTTCTGATTAGAAGCTGGTATGAACAACTTTATTTATGAGAATTAATCTCTTGAAAATAGTAAAAAACTACAGATACAGTAGTGGTTTCTTTTTTTCCACTTAACAAAGCCAAACTAGAAACCCTGGCCTCTATCCTTGGAAGTCAGCTTGATGTTAGCATTGCATACAATACATAAACTCTGCCAAAATCTGTTACGATCACAGTAAATTTTGATTACTGGAGTTATTTGTTATTTATATCTCAAAGATACAGATAATATTGAAAATAGCCCTTTTCTATTCTATGCATAAATTACATCCATAAAATATCTTGTTTTGTAAATAATAAAAAAACTAAACTTGTTTGAAGCTTCAAATTGGTACATATAAGTTTAGCTCAAGTCAATAAACACTTGAGCTGATTTGAAAGTCCACGAGAGGGTTTAGGACTTTTACCTGTGCTCCTAGTTTTTCTCTAGTTTGATAAACAAAATGCTATGGCCATTAACTATTAATGAACAACAGATACATTTTAGTGAAGGATCACTTGCAAGGAAGGCATATGGAGAAACATTTTGAGAGACCTTAGAGAAAAATCACGTATTTTCTGTCATTCTGGAAGCAAGTTATTCATTCAGCAAACATCAATTAAGCATATACAATTTGCTTGGAACTCGCCACTTAGTACGTTGGGCAGAAAAACAAAACTCTTTGCTCTTGTCAAGTATGGATTCTGACAGAATCAATTACCTCCTTTAATTCCTTTTGCACAAAGAAGGAAACTGAAGCGTAGAGAGGTGAGCTGACCTATTTACGAAGGTTATCCAGGAAGAAGGCAGTAAAGTCACAATAATAGCCCATTCCATCTGGCCCCAGAGCCCAAGTTCTTAACCCACCACTCCTCAATTACCTTCACCATTTCCAACCCGTTTCCTGCTCAAAGTTCTATTAATCTAGGTTCATGTGAATTCCTATTCAATTGCAGTCAGCTGGACCTTCTTCAGTAAACGTCTTCATGTAGGTAGGCTGACTTAAAAAAAAAAAAGTATCAGTATTTTTTCTCTCTGAAATTCACTATAGGAGAGAATGTTCGAGCAAAGAATGGCACTCATGAGACAGGCATCACAGGAATGCTGATTTCACACCCAGTGAGATAAAGTGGCCCTAGAAAAAGCAAGCAAGGTCAACCTGCAATACACAGGCTTCTTTCTCTGGCCTCTGCCAAACAAGGATTGAAAATTAGAGTGAGGACGGATGGCACTGCAGGATTAGAGTCCTATGCAGAGGACGGATGGCACTGTGCCTTCACAGTGGCTTTGCACAACACAGAAGAAAGAAATACCCACATATCAATGAAAGTTGGAAAAATATGACTCTCAACCAGAAGTAGTCAAAGGAATGGAAACTTAGCACTTTAATGGTGAAAACTCATCTACCAGTGAGTGATGCTTATCTATTAGACCACCATAACAGACATTTAGGACACACACGCATCTAATGCCAAGTATGGTTAGCACTTCATGCTTTTTAAAACTCTTTCATTGGTGAGGAAAGAGAAAGGGTCAGAGACCTCTGGTGACTTGTCTGAGGTCATGTCAAATTTGGCAGAGGACAACTTAGAACCTACAGTTACTGATTTACAAGGTCAGTCTTTGGACATTCATTCAAGTTACTTCTTATTTGATCTCACCAAAGTAGATAGAGACCAGATGAGAGCCGTGAAGGTCAAGGATATAGAACAAGTCAATGTTCAATCCTGTCCACCCAAAATGTAACCAAGCTTACAAACTCCATTAAGGGTGTGTTGGTGAGGAGAAGGGCCTGAGTCCTGGGAGCTGAGACATGAAAGAATAGAAAATGAATTTGCAATAACGTACAAGGTAAACAAGTTGTGCAGAGGTAGAAGTAAATAGCTTTGTCTAGGATTAGAAAGGGTCAACTAGCTACAAGCACAACTCACTTTAAAAACTATAATGATGTGATAACTGGTTATGTAGTGTCTAATGCGATTATTCCTTAAGGGACTGTGCAATAGAATTACCTTGGATGCCTGAATAAAAACATAGAATCTTGCACCTCCTCAATTAAAAACTTTGCACAGAAATCTGGATTTTTGTTTTCTTTTGTTTGAAGACCTCTTCTTCATAGAGGGCATCGTCCAGCTGTGTCCTCACATGACAGACGGGCAAACGGACTCCCTCAAGCCTCTTCTCCAGAGGCACTCATCTTATTCATGAGTGCTTCACCCTTATGCCCTAATCAAGAAATCTAGTTTTAGCAAGCTATATTTGGGGCCTGCAGTTCATAGGCTAGTGGCATCAGTGCCATTTGGGAGCCTCTTAGAATGCAGAACTCAGACTTACGCCCAGGCCAACTGAATCAGAATCTAAATTTTAACCAGACCCTCATCCTCTTTCCTCTACGCTTCACAATTTGAAGATGACCAGTTTGTAACTTCTCTTCCCTTACACCTTCACCTTACCAGAAAAACTTAAATCAGCATGACGGGAACTGTTTTCATTGAACCCATAAGGGATGTAAGCGAGCTCTCTTTCTATTTTCAAATTCCTTCTTAGTTTAATGTTCGGCATGTCCATCAACCTCCGATCAAAGATTACAAAATATCCAATTAAAATTTTCTTCCAAATGTTGCAGAAGCTCAATTTCTAACTCATAGAACATCAAGTATTTCAGCTGTTTCCAAAATTCACCCTCAAAATGTTTTCGAAGAGTTCTGAGGAGTTGGGGGGCAGTGTCAAGAGTTGCTATAATATATTATTATCTTAAAGAATCTGGCTTTAAAAAATAGTGTATTTTGGGCTCGGTGCCTCTGGCTCAACGGGCTAAGGCACCAGCCACGTACACCTGAACTGGCGGGTTCGAATCTAGCCCCAGCCTACCAAACAACGACGGCTGCAACTAAAAAATGGCCTGGCGTTGTGGCGGGCGCGTATAGTCCCAGCTACTTGGGAGGTGGAGGCAGGAGACTCTCTTGAGCCCAGGAATTGGAGGTTGCTGTGAGCTGTGATGCCACAGCACTCTATCCAGGGTGACAGCTTGAGGCTCTGTCTCAAAAAAAAAAAAAAAAATAGTGTTTTTGGAAGTTCCTCTCATAGGCTTTTGATTTAAATCATTGTAAGTCATTGTCCTCAACTGGAATCAGGGTGTTTCCTCAGAGTGCCCGTGTCCAGGTCATTATTGACAAGAACAATGTGAACTTTTCCAGGTGGGGGGGGCACCTCCCCAGTTGCCTTTCTGGGGTTCAGAAAGAAGGAAATCTCTTCTTCTTCCAACTCTTACCAGTCAAGTAGGAGCACTACAGCGCTAGTCTACTGCTTAGATTTCAATGTCCACCCATTATCACAACATAAAAAGAAATTTTAAAGAAATGAAGTAACTTTCAAATCTACCGCCCTGACAAGTGCATGGTCCACGTGCCCATAAAATTAACTATACACATGGGCTTATCTTCTAACTTTCCATAAGATTATATCAAAACCTTTTTCAATACATTTGTATGTTTATAGACATTAATGCCCCCAAAATATTTCGATACTGATGTGGTATATGTATGAAATGAATCTACTACTCTTGGACATAAAGTTAGCTTCTGATTTTTCATTATTAGAAATAAACTCTAAAAGCTGATTTTAGAGATTCAATCCCAATAAGTGACAGTTATTCTTAAAGAAAAAGAAAACTGGTCACGGCCAGCCTACGTGTATGTCGTTAGTCACTACAGCAAACAGGCAGAAAAGTGGGGAGAAAACTACATAAAACTGATCCTTCTTATCTCAAAAATCAGCTGAAAGTACATGTTCTACTAATAGACTCAAAAGTATTGTTTTCAACTTTGGATTTGTCTAACTAACATAGTCTAAATATGTTATTAATATACGTGGGGTTAAGTTCATTGCACTCAAGGTCCTGGGTTGCGAGCAATCTGTAGGTCACACGGGAAGGTCATTTCCTGATGAGAGGCCTGCACTGGAGTAGCGCTGAACAGAGACTTAACGCTTCTTAACACAATTACGATTTGATTACAGTCTCACATTCAGTTTGAGAATGCGGAATCAAAAACACATCCATCACTTAGAACTTTTATTTAGATGATACTCCATCCAGCCACTTAGAACGAGTCCAACCTCTGACTTCCGTTCCCCCTCCCCTGTTTTAATTCCTGTTCTTGTCCCCCTAACAATGGTCACACGCGTTCGGTGGAACACGAGAGAGACAGGAGAAGCCCCATGGAGTGGCCCGATTCGAAGGCAAGGATTTCTCTGGAGTGGCGATGAGGGAAATACATTCCAGGCCACGGAAGAGCAGAGAGGCACAGAAGTTGAAGGAAACACGGACTGTTTCGTTTTGCAAAGTAAAAGATACCTAAAGAACAATGAGAATATAAGGGGCTTGTTTATTTGTTTTGAGACAAGGTCCTATGCTGTTCACCCGGTGCAGTGGTGTCATCACAGCTCACTGCAACCTCAAACTCCTAGACTCAAGCCTCAGCTTCCACAGAGGCTGGGACTATCGGTGTGCACCACAATGCCTGGCTAATTTGCCCATTTGTAGTAGAGATGGGGCCCCGGCTGGTCTCGAACTCTGACCTCGAGCACTCCTCCCACCGTGGCCTCCCAAAGTGCTAGGATTACAGGATCGAGCCACAGCACCTAGTTGAAAATAAATTTTAAAAGACAAGTTTGGAAACAAATTTGATTGGGATTTGAGGACTCTGATTGGCAGAATAAAGAGTATGGGCGATAAGAAGATATTTTAAGCAACAGCCAGCCAAAACCAGATTTTTGCTTTGTGAACATTTACCAGGGTAAAGTGAACGGAAGAGAGAAGGCACTTGGCAGAGGGTAATTAACTCGGACCTGCAGAAATGGTTCAAGGGTGGGTCAGAATGAAGAGGCAGCCATTAGAAGGGTGAAGAAGAACACGGGTGTAAGACATTGCAGAGGGATAGAAAGTCACTGGGGGAAGCGGACAAAGAAAGTTGTTCTTGGCAAGTTGTTCCCAGAAGGATCCCCTTCCTATACCCTAAGTACTACAAAAACACCACTTTGTTGGGACTTTCTATCTCTGCTCCCAAGGCTGGCTTTGAAAATAATAGAAAAATATGTAGCCCTCAGGTACAAAACTGGCTGAAAAAAATTTTTTGAATTTGGATACCAGTGCTATGATTGAAGTGGAACTGTGTCACTGACTTTGTCCATGCATTTTAAAAGGATGACTAGGTTTCGGCTTTGACCAGATGCTCCCCGGTTTCCCGATATCTGACCCCCTATGGCCCTGAGCAGCTCTTGAACATCTGGCTACTTTCCAGCACTCCAGCTGCCCAGCCCCGGCTTGCCCAGGCAGAAGGAAAACCCAGTGGGAAGGTGAGGTGGATGCTTTCCACCTTCTTGGAGAAGAAGGGACACCTTATAAACAGAGAGTGAGAGGTGACTGGAATGAATTGTACAATAGGTTTGAATAGAGTTGAGAAAAGCTTTATCCGCAATTACTGTAGAACTTTCATTTAAAATTAAAATGGCTAGATAATTGGGCAATAACAAGTGAAACACAAAAGATGCATACTTACAACCCAGCAGTTTCATTGGAAGTATCCACACTGGAGAAATATGCATAGCACATGAGTATTATCAGCATATGAGAAATATTGGCGTAAATAGGAAGTCTGTACAGAGGAAGGATATTTACTAACCTGCTGTGTAAAATGGTAAGTAGGTGGAAGGAAGCTACCTGCACATTTTATGGCAATAATTCAGTGAGCACTATCCAGCCATGCCATGGGAAATTCTTGAAGGACAAAGAATATTTACCTGTTTCTACAAACAAAGTGAGAACTCCAAGACATTGATGAGTGAAAATACAGCTGGATGTGATGTGTACAATATGACGTGTTTCCGAGATTTGTTTGGATAGAAAAGGGATGGAATTGGCAAGACGCACTCCGTTGATGACATAGGTCATATCCAGGCGGGTGGAGGGAGCAATGGGATTGGAAGGAGTGGCAGGGAGAACTTCAGTCTTGCCCTTCAATACTTCAACATTAACAAGGAGAGCAAGCATGTGTAACTGTTTTATGTTTCAAATTTTGTTTCAAAATGCTAAATTCTTTAGTCCTAAGGAATTGCTTTTTTCCTTATCAAATCTCAGATTGTATAACAAATCCTTCTTTCAAAATGATCAATTCTTTTAACAAAAAATCAGTAAGATATCAGTTTATCCAAGAGTTAATAGTTGAATGAAAATAAATAGATGATAGATTAGATATATATATTGATAGATAGATGATAGATAGATAGATAGATAGACAGACAGACAGACACACAGACCAATCTATTTCTGTGGCAAATCTCCATGAGAGCTGCCAATTTTCTGCATGCTTACCAAGGCCATTCTGTTCAATATAATCAAAGGGTCTCCACAACTTAAATAATGTGGCAAAATAAATATCAAGTGGCATTCTACTGAATTGCCAATGCAGGAAAATCATTGCATATGTCATATTTAAAAGGAAGTGTGTGGGGGTATGGTGGCTCACACCTGTAATCCCAGCACTCTGGGAGGTCAACGTGGGAGGAATGCTTGAGTTCATGAGTTGGAGACCAGCCTGAGCAAGAGTGAGACCCCATCTCTACTAAAAATAGAAAAACTTGCAGGGCAAGTTGGGCACCTGTAGTTTCAGCTACTTGGGAACCTGAGGCAAGAGGATCGCTTGAGGCCCAGAGAGTGAGGTTGCTGTGAGCTATGATGATTCCATGGCACTCTTCTCAGGGTGATGGAGAGAGACTTTGTCAGAAAAATAAATAAATAAATAAATAAATAAATGTGTGAAATCCCAGGAGGCTGAAATGAGATCCATGATCTAGTTTTATTCACTGAAGTATTTTTCCAGGTTTGAAAATCAGTGAAAACAAATTATTTTCTAAATTAGAAACTATGTGTACAATACCTTTCCATCAGTTCAAATGTTACAGGCCAAGATGGAGTGAATGCTATTTTAATATCATTTAGCAGATAATGATTATCAGCAAGATCATTTTTGCTCCCTCAGGACTTTTGCAACTTCAGAACTTGACCATGTTTGGGTAAAGTGTCATAAAAGAGATCCTAACACAAGATGGACAAGAAAATATTAACCCACTGTTTAGCCAAGAGCTGGATTATTCTTTCAAACAGTTCAACAGAGAATCAGAACATGAATCCTAAATGATAGTTCAAATATTTTTAAAAATGCTAAAATAGCTTGAGTTTCTAATAATTGCAACTGGTGGATTTCAATTATTTTGGTCATATTAGGTCATCGCCTTAATACAGAAGTTTTAATGTGAGTCAGTTTATTTTTCCCGTATTTAAAAGTAATAACTACTGCAATGTTTAAAAATAGATATATATATTCCTTTGAGCCCAAAGTTGAACACAGTCTGCATTGCTGAACTTGTGTCACTCTGAAAAGCATGTTTAACGAATAACTTCACAGCAGAAGGCCTTGAAAACTTCCTCTAAACCTTAGACCCATGCTTTCTCTCTGAAACATATTAACAGCCTCCAGAAGGTTCCTAGATGCTGGCGAGCCCTTGAGGCAGACTTTAGAAGTCCGTGACACAGGGCAGGTGCTTCTGCCCACTCTCCACCCTTCCTCCAGCCCCCTCCCCTCCCCAGGCAGTGTTTGGGTGTTGACCAGTTCTGCCGGAGAGAAAGATTGATAAAGTAAAACAATCGGAGTTACTTTCTATGCATGAAATTGATTAAATGCTTCACTAAATGGCTTATAAATTTGCTTCTCATATTTCTATCACCCACTGAAAAGATTACAGAAACTCTGCATATCACCATGTTGTATACAATACCAAATTACAAAAGGTTGTAAAAACTAATGTTTTGTTTAAAGTTTTGAGCAGGACCATATGCCTTCACTGACCTTGAGTAAGCTATTTTAATTCAAAACATTTCAAAGAATATACAGGGGAGAAATATTCAGCTCCATAAGAAACCAGACGAGTGGTGGGAGACCTCGGTTAACGACGCTGAACTTCTGCTCTGTTCTACCAGGGTGTGGAGTGAATCCCATCATACAGACACCTTGCGTCTGGAAAGCTGGGAAGCACATGTGGTGTCAACAGGGATATATGTATTTACAAAGGAGATGAAGCAGGGGGGACGTTAGGACCTCCCAAAGTTGAATTTGCTCTATTATTGTTGGTTTGGAGACACATCCTATCAGTTCTGAGTCCTGTGCAGACTTGCAAAACTATGTAGAAAAGACGACAAATACGCCTATTAGCACAAGGGGTGAGATGGTTTTATTTTGAGGTTTTTAGTTTGTTTGTCTTTAACCTTTACACATCTTTCAAACATCGGCTCTGTTCTTTCTTCCATGTGAGAATTTCTTCTAGGCATTGTGTAACAATGGGGAGGGAATGAGCAGAGAAGCAATTTACAGGCAGGCAGGTGACCTGCAGATGTTCCTTGGGAAACAAACCCCTTTCTTAACATGGCCTTAAAAGTACCTGCACTGCTACAGGAAAAATGATATTCTTTCGTAACATTTATAGGACACCGCATCCCCAACAAGAATTAACATTTGGCATTAACACACAGTCCTGGCCATCACTTCAAGAGAAGAAAGTTTACAACCAGTAATGTGCTTAAAATTATCCTACTGGCCTAACTTCTGTAGTACCCGTCCTCAACCTCTTATCACCTTCAGAAATAGCTAGTGGGGGAGGGGGGGACAAAGATGGCTGCCAGAGGCAGGGCCATCTGGAATGCAGTGAGGTGATGTGACCCCAGCAACGCTGTCGGTGCAAGAGACAGACGTCCTTTCCGACAGCAGATACAGTCTGACGCACATCTGCTTTCGCATGTAGTTTCTGGGTTCATCAATAAGGAGTTGTAACAGAATTATCCACATATATGAAAATACAGTGTAATGTCACTCGTAAAAACCTAGGTTTCTTTCTTTCACTCTCTTCCTCTCTTTCTTTTCTCTTTCTTTCTTCCCCCCTCCCTCCCTTCCTCCCTCTGTTTCTTTTTCTCTCCTCCCTCCTTCCCTCCCTCCTTCTATTCCTTTCTTCCTTCCCTCCCCGCCTCCCCCCCTACACCCCACCTTTCTAATAGACCACCTGTCCTGGCAGATATACCAACAATTTAGGAACAATTTAATCAAACTGTCAACATCTGGGCAACATTTTATCTCTTTGGTGATAGTTACATGAACTATCTTCTGTTGCCATCAAGGCACCACATCATGAATCCTGATGCCATAGAAAGAAGGTTTAATGAACTGTGCTAACGGAAGCGGCTCCCTACTATAGAACACGTAGAAACACTAGCTTCTACTTACAAGCATTTACCTTCTTAAAAAATAGGAATTTATGCCTCTTGAAAGCTCCTTCCTGAGGACACCAGTGCTTCAAGATGAAGTGTAATCTTGAAGGGTTTGGTGATCAAATCCTTCGGCATTGCCTCTCTTGGAGATTCCCCGTGCACAACAATGAACTAGAGGACAGCCCTGCTGGAAAACATCCCATCTAACTCAGTTTAACCTACTCTTTCTGTCTTAACCCCAGACACGTTCTATGGTAATAATGCTTAGAACCATGGAATTGTTCTTTGAAACATACTCTGGGGAATAGCACTTTGAACGCACTGGACATCTGATAGACCAGTCCCCCTAAGAGATGGAAGTTTAGCAGCCCTGGGCTGCCACTTCAGGAGACTTGTGGCCAAAGGAGACCAGGCCCTAACCCCACTGCAAGAAGGCCTTCACCATTCCTCTCCTGACAACAAACCAGCCGTGGGCCAGGCACACTCTTCTCTTCCTCCTAATGAAGGCGTGTTGCATGGTCTACACCAGTAAAAACACAAACGAAAGCAACAGCCCTCACTAATCTGGACAGCGGCCCCTGGGTTTCACAAATGGCTTTAAATGCCCAGATGATTATACCCAGAAACACACCAAATAAATGTTTCACATACGTTGATTCTTCTTATACTTTCCTTTTTTCTGGTAGGATCACTTACAATGCCACCCTTTCTAAGGAAGTCTCCAAGTACAAACATCCGGCTGAGGTACAACTTGCACTTACAAACAGGTAGTGGGTAAATGTATCTGCTCCAACTTACATACAAATCCAACTTCAGCATAAACCTACAGAACCTATCTCTTTGGTAACCCAGGGACTGTCTGTACTTGATCAACAAAAGCTAAGTATATTCTTGCTATTCGATAATCAAAGTCACTTATCCATCAAGGTCATTCACTGGAACCCAGTGGTGTGCAAGAGTAACATGACTATGAAGATAATCTTGGACCTGCTCTAATTTAATTTTTTAAAGTAAATCATCTGCGAACTTCAGCACTTGAACTAGTATGATTTATACAGCACCCACCAGGGGCCTCAGAGCTGATAGATGACAGAGCCGTGTCGCAACATCTTGGTGAGGATCTTTGCTCTACAGCTGTGGTTCTCAAAGTGTAGAGTTACCAGAATCACTGGGATGCTGGCCCCACCCCCAGACAGTTTCTGTTTCCCTAGATTGATGGGGGCCTGAGAACTTGCATTTCTAACAAGCTCCCAGGTGATATCAATACAGCTGCTCTCTAGACAATGCTTTGGGAATTATATACAGCTGTATAGCAATTTCCGAATCTGCCTGATCAAGACTACCTGGAATCTTTGTTAAATGTACCAGGCCCTAGCCCTGCCCCCGTTCTCCTGTGATTCCGATGGTATGACTAGGAAGGAAAGTCAGGAATCTGTAATTTGAGTAAATTCCCCAGGCAATTCTAACCATCTAGCTCTGGACTGCTTCAGCCTCAGAAGAGGGGCCTTTTAGATCAGTGCCTGGACCTTGGACCCCTGCCTGCCTCAGAGCACAGGGAACCTCCCTGCTAGAGAGCTCTTCAAAGTGCAAGAAGGCTGAGGACATGTGAATGCCCCATCCAATAACTTGTCCAGTAATTGGTATATTGATTGCTAATGTCATCGTGTTTTAGTATGTATAAACCCCTCACTCTATTACACAGCCCCCAACAGTCCAAAAAGTCATTGTTTATTCATTGTGACTCCCAAACTAGCCCTTGTCAGCTCCTGCTGGAGGGCTTGCTGATAAAAATCAGCAGATGATTGGACGCACACATTCTTAACATGACTGACCCATGACATCTCAAGAGGGCAGCCGGAGAGCCTGTCATTATAGGACAATACTTTTCTTTCTTCCTTCTTATCTAGCCCAGATGACTTTGAGATTTTTATTAACTCATTAATGACTGAAGATGTCATTAGAGCCAGTGGGAAAAGGTTTTTTTGTTTTTTTTTTTTAATTTTCTTTCTGTTTTTAAGTGGGAATAAGTGTACAGTTTGCTGGGGTGGGGGGGATGGGTTCATTGATGAAACAGCTAAGGCAAGCCGAGTGGAGAGACTCTTGTACTTTATTAGAATGTGAAATCTGATTGACGGGTACTGGGATTGGAAATCTGCAGACAGAAATACCAGGTTGCTTCAGAAACATGTTGGGGAAGAATGAGGTAATTCAATAAAAGAAATAGGGACTCATAAAATTCAGCATTTTTTACTGTGTTGTGGACCCAATATGTCCAACCCAATAGCTAAAAAAAAAAAAAAAAAAAAAACACAGGAAAGCTACTGAAACCACTAAATGTTTCTTAACCTATACATCCATTAAACCATTTCATGTTTCTGTGTGCCTTTAACTTTTGCATCTACAGAATTGCTTTTAAAAATCAAATGAGATCTTTTGAAGGCATTTAAATTGCAACAACCTTATGTGTTTTATACACTCTTGGGTTTCAGCTTTTTCATCTGTCTTATGTGTCCAATTAATGGGATATCTCAGGGAAGCACCATTCATTTCGAAAACTTGAGAATATAAAAAGCAAGTAGACTATTTCCATTATAACTGATTGGATTGAGAATAAGCAACAGAGGAAATGTTCAATAATTATAACTTTTTTAGATGAGATCACAAAAAAAAAATGTCAGTCACATAAGGTGCTTTTCATTATAGTAAAGCCTTTGAAGTCTGGTTACAGCTCCTTTCCTCTTTGGGGTTCGGCCTCCAGCATGTCAGAAGGGTAATTCACTTGGCAAACAAAATGTCTATTACTAGATGTATCTCATATGTTATTAAGTGTTTACTAAATGTTACTACTGCCAAACACATTGTAAATTAACAGATCTTCAGAATACGTGGGAATCTATTTCTTAGGAGGAAAAATTTTTGTCTAAGATCCTAAAAACTTTGACCAAAATTTAAATGTGCTTTAAGTCAAGTTGTAGTACCAAATCACCTAATTATATCTGTCTTTCTACATTTAGTTGCCTACGGGAGACTTGTATTCATTACATGTTATGTTAAATAGAATAATTAGTTAATATTTACAGATCAATTAAATACAATAATTTTATCTAATTCAGTAATAATTATGCTATATTTTCTCTCTCACTTTTCTGTACGTGATTCTGAACATCCAGATGAAACCTTAGGGGAGAAAAAAGTCAAAAACCCAGATGTTTTTAAAAGATCCAGCTGTATCGTGTCAAGTAAACAAAACATCAAGAATTTTTACATTTTTTCCCCATTTTCAACCAGATGTTTAGTGTCATATAGACACAGTGTTAATCTGTTCAGTCACAATCAGCATTCTTCAATATCATTTTTCAATATTTGAATCCCTTCTTCACAAAGTTATCTCTCAAAATCCCATTTAATTCATTCATGGGGGAAACATAAGGAGATGTTCTTCAGAAATAAAAATAAAATACCCAGTGGACTCAGAAGGCAAGAATACCATCCAGAATGGCGCCCACATCTTTATGTTGAAAAAGAAAATCTTCAATTCTGCATTTTTGAATGATAAAAGATAATTCAACTTAAAGAGCTGGAATAGCAACTTAATTTTAATTGACAGGCATGTGCTAATTTCAGTTCTAGTAAATAGCTTCAGAAAATAGCAGTCTCTCGAGTGTAAATGATGGTTGTCTTTCAATGGACCCCTTGCCCAATACATTCACTTATTACTGAAACCTAAAATAGACTACATGGCATTTTTAAGAACAATTTCCACCTGTGACTTAGAGTAGATTAAAGCACAGACCTCAGGATCTAAGAACTGCATGCTAAGTCTCAGCACTTGTCCTTCCTACATGACCTTGAGCCAATCACTTAACCTCTGAGCCTCAATTTTCTCTTCTTTAAAATGGAAATAATAACCCTGCTTCTAGTGAACCTAAGAATCAGATGAAAGAACTTGGAAAGGGCAAATGCTTAGCAAATATAAAATCATCATTACTAGACAAAAGAATTCATCATTAGTTTTACATAGTATTCTTACCTCAAGAGTATTACTGTGTAAACATGATTACCATGTAAACATGTCATTGCCATTAATATGGAATCCAGGAGAGCATAGTAGAGATAATGGCACTAAAAAGACCTGTTCACTATTTGCAAATTCTATACTGGAATGACTATAATCCACGGATGTGCAAAACAAGACCAGATTCTACTCCTTTGAACTCCTGCACTTCACCAAGCTAAAGTAGTGTTGGCCCTACTTTTTTATGTTAACTGAATAGATTAATGGTAATGCCCACTAATTGTGTCTTCAATTACAACATGATACCTCTTCAGTCTAGAACCTTATTCTTAGCTGACTGATGGACTTAACTTTGTTGGACCCAGTTGGACCCACAAACCCTCCTCCCTCCTAGACACTGGCAAAGACTTTGCTTATAGCAAATTGTGACTGCTAAACATTCAAACACATCTCATGGTTTCTATCATGAGAGATTGCTTTGCAATTTTTTTGCTATTGTAAAATATATGTCTAGGAAATTCTCATCAAAGAACATTCCAGTCCTAAATATAAAAGGGTTCTAAGGGAGAAGTCAACTCATGCACTTATAAAATGCTAAGCACTAAAAAAAAATCTATCAAACATTTTGCCTTACACATTTTTGCAGTGGCTCCAAGATTTGGGGGAAAGACATCAAAACTTTTGAGTTTTACATTTAAGATAGGAAAAGATTTGGGAAGTACCCCAAAAAGGGAATAAAATAAATGAAAGGAAGATAACCTAATTTTAAATTTAAAAAACAAATCCTCAGTGTCAGCTTTGGACAGTAAAAAGAAAAACAAAAACTCACACACTAGGAAGTTTCTTTCCAAGTTTAGCCTAAGACTTTTCTCAATTATATGACTGTAGAGAAAAATGGAATGAGTAATCAAGTTTTAGTACTTCAACTTGGAAGCCACAAATCACTCATTAGCATGTTGCTATATTTTGCACCCTTGTTTGGAGGAGCCTAAAATCAATACAAAAGGAAACAATAATAATAAAAGGAAAGATTTCTACCATCATAATAGGGAAAGGTGTGTAAGCTGGAAGAAAGTACAGTACTCAAGCCCATGACAAGTCATGATAAATGGGTCGTTATAAAATTCATGTTTAGGCAGCACCAGGCCGGGGATAATGCCATTCGTCATGGCAACACTAGGCCGCTAATGAGCCCTCATTGCATATTCATGTTCATGGTGCTGCGGCTCTTCCTCCCACCCTGAGTTAGTGCCTGGAAACACCTCCACCTCAAGCTGAAGCTCGGCATAGGCCTTCTTCTTCTTCTTCTTTTCTTTTTTTTTTTTTTATTTGTTATGTTGCAGCAATTACACTGTAAAAGTGCTGCCCAAGATTGATTGCTGTGATCTGTAGTTCAATTGTAAATTAGAATACACATCCCCCCAGGGACACACGGCCCCTATTTGTGATTAAGAAAAAAGCCCCATAATAGACTAATAGCTAAAGTTCTCTCTCTTTTACTTTCAGGCAATTAGCTTGATGAAATGGCCTCTTTTTGTGTACCCTGGAAGTGTAAACCGATATCATAATGAAGTATATGATGTTTATTCTATTATTTTCACCTTGCCGGGTATGCAGGAATGCATAAATCATGGCTGCTTTGTCTAGTATGTTAACTGATTCACAAGTAAACTATTTCTTAAAGATGCAGTGTATGCTTTCTGAGGCTTGAGTTAAGCAATCCCTGTGGGTTAACCGCCACACAAATGACTCTCCACTAAAGAAGAGGAACACTAATGTCCCTGGCGGGGGGGGACAATATGACACTTACATTCAGAAGGCATCTAGCCGCTGGGGCTGCTCTGGGATGGACCAGGAGACGAGTCCAAGGGCCAGCACTGAGGATCAGTAAAGACATTGGGAGGGGGACTTTGAAAAAGTATCACGTGATGACTTTGAACCCAGCGAGACTCCAGCTGGCTATACTGTCCACACCTGCCTCAATGAACTGTGGAACACCAACTCAGTCTCCTGGGTGGCTGAAGCTTTTCCTATACCAAGGTTATATAGCCATTTTTTTAAAGTTGACTGAACACCCTCCCCCTCAAAAAAAAAAAAAAAAAAAGGTCTTGTCTTTTCAACATCCAAAACTTTGATCTTTTGAGTTAGAAAGAAAACACCCTTCAGTTTCCTACATGCACCTGTGGACAGAGGTTTTGACCAAAGAGCCAATGAATCCACTTGTAGTCGGTGCGTTACCGAAGCCATTTACATTCTTCACGTGCAATATTTTAATATCTTTTTCATTCATGAGGATCTCAAAATTAAAGAGAAAAGAGGGTGCCCCAAAATGACAGTATAGAAAAAAAAATAAAAGAAATAGAAAATAAGGAATACAAATAGAAGAAAAAAGAAAACAAAAACCTACCGTAGTCTAACATGGTTGATGGTAGGTTACTTATCAGGATTTGTTTTTTAAGGCAAGCATGAGAAAGAGTTTTCTAAGGAAGAGAAAGATAAACTTAGAGAGGAAGAAAGCTTACAAAGCAGGATGCATTGGCTGTGCACAGAGAATGGGCCTCCATTGCCAGGGCAAGTAGGCAAAGAGGTCATTTATCAAGATTTAAATTCCTGTTTTAGGCTCAGCGCCTGTGGCTCAACGGGCTAAGGCGCCAGTCATGTACACCTGAGCTGGGGGGTTCGAATCCAGCCCGGGCGTGCCAAACAACAATGACGGTTGCAACCAAAAAATGGCTGGGTGTTGTGGCGGGTGCCTGTAGTCCCAGCTACCTGGGAGGCAGAGGCAAGAGACTCGCTTGAGCCCAGGAATTGGAGGTTTCTGTGAGCTGTGATGCCACAGAACTCTATCCAGGGCGACAGCTTGAGGCTCTGTCTCAAAAAAAATAAAATAAAATAAAAAATAAATTCCTGTTTTAATTCTGCATTCCAGTTCCCTGCCACTTGTCTATAACCCAGTTTGTTTTACCCACCAAACACACCCTGGGCATGTGTTCTCTGAATGAATCTATCCCTGTCTTCTATAACAAGAATCATGTTTGAATTTCTAGAAAACATAAGAAAATTACTTTTACAACAAAGGACCTCAGTATTTTTTAAATACTGAATTTGATGTGTCTTTTTAGATTTGTTATATTTTGAAATTAATGTTTAAGATTTCTTTGGTTGCATATAAAATATGCCTACCTTTCCCTAGCTTCTGTAGCTACTTCTTGGTTAACTAAAACATTTGTGGGTACGTTTGTTACTGTATTCTGGAAAGTGATTATAATGTTCCTTACTTTTCAAAAATACTACAAAATGAGCTACCAAGATAATATTTCATGAAATTTCTCTTTATACCATCTGCATTTGGGGAGCAGACTTTTCCTTTAATTTTTAGAACATTGAACTGCCTCCTAAATTATAAACCTGCAACATAGGAAGTATAAACATTCATTACTCTTGGAAATTTGTGAATGTTCACCCACATTGTGTATTTAAAATATGCTATAGTCAACTTTCAAATGATACCAAGCTTGGGAAGGTCTTCGCCATCCCCTAACACAGCCCATCACATTTTTTAAAAGCACACAATCTATAAAAATAATGCCTCATATTTACAGAGGGCTTTATAACGTTTGAATTCTGTTGCATAAATTACCTTACATAAATAATCTTATGAGACAAGTAATCCAACTAATTTTTTATTGCAGGGGGGACTGAAGCTCAGAGAGGGTATGTGACTTGCAAAGTAAAGGCACAGTTGAGCCTGGTCTCAAGGGATTTTCCTCCAAATCTGAGCTGCCCCTGGTATGCTCTGCTGCCCCTCCACTAGGTACACATTCACCAGAAGCAGCAGCTCTCCAGAATCTCGTAGATTTTAACATAAACAAGCCTCGTGATCTTTATTTATGCCTGGGCAAGATTAACAAATGAGTTTAAAGATACACATAGGCACGCATGCAAACACACACACGGCTTGATAAAAACCTAGAAAAAAAGTAATGGAATTCACAATGCATTTTTACCTAACTCCCTTAATTTAAGATAACTAATCTATGTTAAATAATAAACATATGCTTAGAGCATGTACATACCAGCAACAAAACGGAAGCAATTATCTAGATAATGCAACTGGAGGGGCAGGGGGATGCCCACACTCCTCACAGTCCATGATTTCAAGGCCCCAAGAGACACAGGTTTGTATGTTCAGAGGTTTGGTTTAGTCTTTTCCCCAAACAGCTCTGCAGGCCTTTGCACACGCCACTGTCTCAGCCCACCCTTATACCATGTCACAGATTCCCCTCGGAGTAACTCAACCCTGACCATGAATCCAGTCTCAGCTCCAAGATCACTCCTCCTGGGAGATGCCCCCGACTGCTCGCCCTTTATCTCCGTTCCAAATGCCTCTTTGGTTTACTCTCCACCGAGAGCATCCTTCATCCTGGTAATGGCCCCTCCCTTCTAGAAGTCAGTGAAGACAGGATTTGGATCTAGAACTCTACAGATACAGATTCTTCCAAGGAGGGACTGCACCTGTCTGCCAAGGTACTTCCCATGCTCAAGAGTGCCCCAGGATTAGCAAATCAACTCTGGGCTGTTCTTGGCAAAAAACGGCAACTATTTCAATCAGGAATGGGCACCTGACCCCTTGTTGGAGTGGCCTTAAGATGCCAACTGCACTAAATAAAACACCCAAAATAAAAGCTACCAGAGCAGACAAAATCAAAGACAAACCGTGTTAGCCATGAGTGCCTATGAGAAACTATCACTACCTGAACTTGAGAAAAGATGCCTAGAAATGAGCCCAAAATAGTCTACAAACGCTTCAAAATCTCCTATGTGGCATTAACTAAACCTAAAGGGGAAATATAAGCAGGTTTCCTTATGTCTTTTTATTCATACCTTCATTCATTCAGTAATTCACTCAACAAATACTTATTGAGCCTTGACAAGATCATCCTAAAAACAGACATCATTGCTGCCCTCATGGAACAATTCAACGGGGAAGACAAACATTGTATAATCACCAGGTGAATGCATAATTGCAGACAATAACCTGGGTATGCATGCAGCAAGAGAGAGGATAAAGTGGGACTTACAGTAGAGACTTGATATAAACATGTGCTTCCATATGGAAAGTCTTGGTATATAAGCCTGAAGAATGAGGTTATGGATAAAGGCATAGAGAGTAGGAGATTGTCTACGGCCATACCACCCTGAACGCGCCTGATCTTGTCTGATCTCGGAAGCTAAGCGAGGTCGGGCCTGGTTAGTACTTGGATGGGAGAAGGAGGGAAATGCTTCCAGAAGCAACATGCAGAAAGGTTCAGGAGTGAAAAATAGCTTGACGAATTAAAGGAACATTAAACAGGCCAGCAGGACTGGACCACTAGTAGCTGGAGGTAAAAAAGGAATGTGATGACGCTGAAGTCAGAACCTAAGTGGGCAGGGCACACCCTTTGGTAGGAATTTTGGATGCTACCAATGCAAAGGAACTAAAGGGTTCTCAGCAGGAGAGGTAAGGGATGAGACTTCCAGCTATTTAGAGGGTGATCGCATCCCATTATGAATAAGAATCCCTCAATTTGTTAGAAAAGGATACATACAGTTTTCCCAACACCAGCTACTGTCCAAACTCTAGGAAACCACTTCCCCTCTACTGCTGGAGATCCAACCCAGCTACATCACGCGTCCTGTGTGAGCCCAGCACTAGGCCTACCAGCCTTGAGTGGGGAAAAGCACAAGAGATCTCTTTGAACTATTTCTACAACTTCTCATGAGTTGGTCTATTTCATAATAAAATGTGATAATTTTTAAACTAACAGAGTTTTATTTTTATTTTTAAAATTTCCTATATATATATAGTTTTTATTTCTGTATATTTTCTAGGGTATCTAAAAATAGTCATAAGTCAATGACTTTTATCACATGTTACACTGGCACATAGGAAGGGCCATGTCCTACTTCTGGGTGCTGTACTTTTTTTGTCTGGCCAGCTTGACAAGAGCGGACAGAGATGTGTTACTTTGCCTGATTCAAGCATATTCTTAAAATGATGTTTTTCATAATCAAAGGGCCAATTGCAATGACCTTCTCTTCTCTTATCCTTTCATCCTAATTTGGGTCAATATAAGTATTTCCGTTCTCTTCTGCAGATTCTGGCTTTTGGAAGAGGAGAAGTGATTACAAGCTACAGGGAATTGCTAGTGAAAAATTCCCAAGTCAGAGCACTTTTCATTTTCATTCTACCTAGTGTAATCCTTTAAAAATATTTTGCCAGACTTGGTGCCTGTACCTCAGTGGTTAGGGTGCCAGCCACATACACCGGGGCTGGTGGGTTCAAACCCAGCCCTGGCCTGCTAAACAACAATGACAACAACAACAACAACAAAAGTAGCTGGGCATTGTGGCGGGCGCCTATAGTCACAGCTATTTGGGAGGCTAAGACAAGAGAATCACTTAAACCCAAGAGTTTGAGGTTGCTGTGAGCTGTGACACCACAGACTCTACAGAGGGTAACTTAGTGAGACTCTATCTCAAAAAAAAAAATTATGCCAATTTCAGAGAGAGATATTCTAAATAAATAAAGTTGGTATTCACACTCCAATTGTATTACTGGACTTTTAAAATTTCGTGTTCAAAAAAAAAAAAATGTCATGTTCAAGAGCTTACTATTGGTTACCTGGATAACAGTATGCATTGTCAACATCTAAAATCAGAAGCACAGTAAGCATGTTGTCTATTACCCGAGAGATCTGAAAACCACCAACAATCCAGTCTTAAACTATTGAAGCTACTTAGTTAAGTTTAACCAACACCCTCTTAGCACAAAGAGCTGCCATTTGCCACACTATTCAAATAATAAGCTCTCTGTAATCCATACATGAAAATTGTGAAAATGCCTGTTGATATCATAAATGCAAAGTCAAATTCAGAGATGAATGATAGTCGCTCATATTCTACCTTCTTTTTCCTGGAGACTGCAAACTCTTCAGTAGGAACAGCTAAGAGGTGTAGCCGTTCAGAAGTCCCCATGACCTGTGTAAATTACGCTTAGCTCAAGATAGGGCACGGTAGCTTCATCTTAGAGACCCACCAGCTGGTCCAAAGAGAGTCTGAAGGACACAGCACGAGAATGAGATGCAGAAAAAGAGTGCCTCTCTGCTCACTAGAAAACCTCCTTAAAGGGATTCATCTTCGAAGCTGGAAAGACAGCTTTGCTTAGTAAAGGAAACGGAGCATCAGTGCAAGAATGCTCTTAGTATTTGGCAGCCTGATTCATGAATCGGAGAAGAAAACACTACAATTACCTCTAGTTCTACCAAACTGAGAGATTTCTTTCACACAATCTCTTGTGTGGCAGGAATGAAGCTTTATTCCAAAGAAAATCCACTTTAAAATATCCCCAAAAGATAAAATATCTTCATGATCCCGCTCCTCTTTCATGCTTGCAAAGGGCTGAATCTTGCAATTAGAATCAGTCACTGTAAGTTCTGGAGTCGTGTAATGCTAATAGATCGCTTTATAACGTGAGCAGTTTTTAAAAGTCGTACTTAATTTTCCGTTCTTACTGTACTGAACGCTGGTTGTGTCTGTCCCCCCTGCTTCATTCAGATTCTTAAGTGCAGAGAAAATTGAGACTATCCTCATGGAGGGGTTGCCTAATTCTGACTGTAATTCTCAGAGACAAACCTAAGTCAGAACTCTAAAACAGACCATATTTCCACTTTCTTCCTAAATGTGTTTATTTTTATTTCCAAACCAAAGCACGAGGCTCCTTTTTGATTCATAATAATTTTGTTAAAAATAATACAAATTGAAGCAAAAGCTGCCACGGTGTGCGTCTATGCATATGTGTGTGTATGTACACGGGGACCCATGCGTGTGTGGTTTCCTTTAAGAAAATGAAACGAACCAGAAAATAAGCCCTTAGCAGTAACCTAAGAAATAAAACAAAACCATTTACAACACATGGGATTGTTGCAGGATATGTCAAGATTAGATGGTTTAAGGGAGCTATCCCGAATGTGGAAGCAATTATAATGAAATTCATGACTCATTAGCAAACATTCCATATTGTGTTTCTCATTTCTGGGTCAATGTTCCTAGGAAATATAGACTTCAGATTTCGATGTTTCGTTGACTTCAGTGCCAGATTATAGATAGTTGGCCCCTACAATCACATAAAGCAAAGACCCAGGGTTTTAAAGTTCTTCACTTGTCAGATGTAGGGAATTTGGTACACGTATGAACATAATACCCTCAATAATGCACTGGTAAGAATTAAGTTAGTGAAAGAAGGGTTGTCTAGAAATGTAAAATAAGAATTACATGGTACAAATATGTGCTCTTGGATGTTGGTGGAGATTTTGCCTGCACACTGCTTGGTATGCAAAATGGCTAGTGAACTCAAGTACCCAATACTGTATGTAATGAGAACCAGATGTCTAACAGAGAGAGAAAAATATTTTATAGCAATAAATGTGACATTGACTCTTAAAGGGTTTGCTGTTTCTAAACAACTTCCTGGTTTTACTTTTCCTCATAGTTTAAAGTAGATTGTGTAAGGCAATTATTTTCATATTTTAAAAGGAAATGTATTTAACTTGCCACTAACTTCTAACATGCATACATAAGAAGAAACGATCTGAGGAAGATAATTTTGGAATTCATTCATTTGCTAAAGTGCTGTGCTCAGCAATGCAAAAAGTAATATATTAAGGCAAATAAAGCATAATTCCTCCTGCCCTTAAGGAAGTCAAAATCTACTAGATGAGATCAGTTGCTCACAGCTGGATAGGGGCACCGCACAAGCAAATCCTGGGAAGAGGCACAAAGTGCCCTGGGAATTGCAAGGAGGAAGGGAAAGGCCCCTGGCTGGCAGATTCGTGCGGAGGGAACCCGCTGATTGGCCAAGCTAGACGTCTCCCGCAGCACTAAGGCTGCCTTGGTGAAGGTCTCGGGCAGCTTTGCTCACTAAACCTCCCTACACACTCCCAATGCGGCCCTGCCCAGCTGCGCTGCTGGTGGAGTTGCTCTGAAGTCCTGATCCCTCTGGAAAGAGGGCCACACTGAAGACTGAGTCACAAGCTCTGTAGTTAGCCCTGGGGTCCACTTGCCACTTAGCCAGTTACTGGTTGTGACCTTGGGGAGTCGCTTAACCAATCTACCTCTACCTGTGTTTTCTCACTTGTCTCACAAGCTGAAGTGAGGTGGCGGGGAAAAGATGCTCACCCTGAGCCTTGCAGGTGCCAGCACAAAGTCAGGACACTGTCAGACACTCTTTTAACTGTTATCAAGTCAATTTATGGGACAAATCTGAATTTCTCATCGTGGCATGGCAGCGTTCATCAGCAGGTGCTGGCAAACTTCTCTTCTTTGTGTCTAGTTCTTCTCCCAGGGGTTCCACTCCCTTGCCAGCCTGGTCTGTCTTTGTTCCGCCTGTCCCAAGTGCTCCAACCCCCACCTCCTGCTCACCCTGAAGTCTCCACTTTCTCTCCCCTTAGGGCTCCTTCCACTAGGCCACACAGACAGCAGAAAAACATGGAGCAGAGGAGGTGGATACCTCGGGGAGTGGTGAAGACCACGCTTAAAAAGGACAAATTCTTCCCTGGCTAAATGGTCAACTGTTCCTCACTGTTGCCATGGTGAGGGCTCAGCATAGCTAATCCTTCCATTTTTTCAAGTAAGATAGCAATCTGTATTTTTCCCTAAAATCTTTATTTGTTCATCGTTGGCAGCTAAAATCAAATTCCTAAATGCTGTAACTTTAGACAAAATAAAATCCCATGGGGGCCCTTGGAACACCTTATTCTGGGATTTCCTTACAAGTGCATAACATTCTGGGAAATACAACTTTTCTCTCTAAATATTCGCACATCTCCATGCACTTCCCCAACAGACTATGTTCTTTGAGGACAAGGATCATGTACGGTGTCTTTGCCCAAAGTGCCCAGCACAGTGGGTGGCTCAAAGAAGCATCTCATTCAATTACATACTGATATTTTCCTGGGCCTCAAAGCCAAGGAAGGGTCTGAAGATTGGAGGTTATTTCAGGAAGGTCAAAGGATACAGATGTTCACGTTCCAAATGTCCCTATTTCTAGAGGGGAAAAGATTTCGACGTATTGTAAACCTTAGTCAATAACTGACATCCTCAGAAGCATCTGGAACCCTTCTTACAACAGCTGCCAAGCCCATTCCATGATGAGCAACTTTGAAGTCAGCTCTCAAAATATAAACCTAATCTATAAATATAGTCGATGTAAACTTAATCTATACCTGACATGTAAGCGAGTAGCTCGGTGAATTAATTAAATTCACCTGAAGGAGCCCCAACGCAAATGCCAGATGTGAACGCATTTTAATTTTGTGGGAAGGTGAACACAGACCACATCCTGGGTACAGAAAGTACACGTCTCTAAATCTGTGGTCAAGAGTATGGCAATGTCAGAGACATATTTTGATGACATGTTTAATGCCCATAGTGTTGGAGCCAATAATGCAACTTCTGGGCATTTATCTCAAAAAAGAGTCACGCACAAGTATTTGACTGTAAGGATGTTCACTGCAGTTCTGTCTATAACATTCAAATGCAGAGGCACTGCTATATGAGCAATTATCAATAATAACAGGTGACATCTGCTCAACTAACCTGGGTGACAGGTAATGTCCTGGGAACTCTAAGATTCATTGTATTATTTCACCTTACCGTTGTGCTTATTTTACGGTGAAGGGACTGGGGTTTAGGGTTTTTAAATAACTTGCCCAAATCACATAACAACCAAGAGCCAGAGCAGACATTTGAACTCAGTACTATTTAACACCAGAGCTCAAATTTCACCCATAAATTGCACTTCTCCCATAAATATTGGAATATAGATAAGAGTCACTATGGACCCATCAAAATTATAATCTAGGAGAATATACGGTGATATAGAGAAAAGTTATGATGCATTATTATGTGAAAAAAGCACGTTATCCAAAGTGTCATCTTGCACTGGCATTGTTAGGGGGAAATATCAGAACCCCATAGACGTTGCTGCACTCAAGACAGACGTGAGGATAGGATATACGGCTGTCAGGCAAGAATCCCTGGAATTAGTGCCAGGATAGAAAGAATTTCTGCTCTTAGAACTCTGCTATCTCATAGCTTGGTGCCCTTGGCTCCTGGTTGCAGCGCCAGCCACATACACCGAGGCTGGCGGGTTTGAACCTGGCCTGGGCCAGCTAAATAACAATGACAACTGCAACAAAAAATACCCGGGCATTTTGGCAGGTGCCTGTACTCCCAGCTACTTGGGAGGCTGAGGCAAGAGGATCGCCTAAGCCCAGGAGTCGGAGGTTGCTGTGAGCTGTGACACCACAGCACTCTACCGAGGGTGACAGAGTGAGACTCTGCACCCCCCAAAAAACTCTGCTGTTTCTTCCTCTGCTTCTCACTGCCCCTCTGCTCTTCTCTTGCTAATTACCTTCCCTAGTAAAGCTTTAAGTTGCAAGGTACAAATTCCAACCCCATGTCAATGCGATCGGCTCCAGTTCTGGATATTGTCTGATTTAATCCCAAGGAAAGCGCAGGTGGAAGTACGACCTCTATTCCAATCATCAGGGGGCCGGGGACGAGAGTGCCACGGAACCGGTTCTATGAAACCGTGGAGGGAAACACTGACCCTCTAAGTGGCAGTGCTATTTTTTTGATATATAAAAACCATAAATATAGAGAAAAAAGATGAAAAGCATTCATTCACACTAAGTTATTAACAATGTTTCTATTTTTTACTTTTGCTTTGCTATGTGTTCTAAATTTTCTATGTGGACAAATATCACCTTGTACTAAGATGCTAAAAGGGACCCAACCTACACGGAGGTTAAAAGCGAGTACTGGGTGGTGCCTGAGGCTCAAAGGAGTAGGGCGCCGGCCCCTTACGCGGGAGTTGGCAGGTTCAAACCCAGCCCTGGCCAAAAACTGCAAAAAATCAAAGTGGGTACCCACAGTGGAACTAACGGCCCAGACAAAGAGAAGAGTGATCTTAGCGGAAATGGCATGTAGGAAATGTCTATCAAAGAAAGGTGAGCGGCTGAAAAGCAAACCCACCTGAGAGTCATCCATGGGCGCCGACGTCACCGGGAAGTTGTCAAGGCCGGAGCTGGTGGAGATGCCAGGCGTCGTCATCCTGGGACACTGGGCTGGGTTGGGCAGCCAGTTCCTAGGATAAGACAAGTCAGCACAGAGAAGAAGCATGAGTCACGTGCAAGATAAAACATGACTTCAGAAGGCGAGAGACAATAGCCACCAAGGAGGAAAACACGTGCAAGGACGTCTTTGAAGCAATCCGGGGAGGACAAGGCAAGGGAGGGTAGAGGGGAGCTTGTCCGTGTGAGAAATGGCCAGGGCGGCGTGAATAAGCAGGGCGGGGGGACAGGAGGGAGGCAGGTGAGGTGAGGAAAGAGAGGGCAGGTGATGAGAAAATCAGGTGCTGAGCCCCACATATGGGCCTGAGTAAAGTCAGCAAGAACACCCATCCAAAGTCAGCAAATGTTAGCCCGGCCATCCTAGTGGCCGTCGGTGGACACGCGCCTTCCTAACCGCGCTACCTGGGACCCACATGCGGTGAGTGCTCACATTGCCCCCCTTGGCGCACCCTCTTATCCCTCACTCCGTGCTGTGTGGCTACTTCGCTACTTTTCACAGATACTTCATTGACTTTGATTGCTCCTACTATATTGGAAGCTCCTGGAGATGGAGAGGCAGGGAGCAGCTGTTGTCTCACTTGGACATCTTAGCAGTAAAACACATCCAAAAGTCCTGTAACACTCCTCCAATCCAGAGATGTCTGTGTAACTTCCCCCTTGAATCTGCGCTGACCTTAGTGACGGGTGGACCAACGGAGTATGTGACTGGGCTGAGCCGAAAAAGTATGACTCAGCTTCTACCTTGTTCTCCTGGGACACTCACCTTTGGAGCCCCGGAGACGAGGTGCTGAGGGAAGCTCAGGTCCCATGCAGTGACCAAGTGGAGGTGTTCCAGACGACGGCCTCAGCTGAGGTTGCAGGAAGGGCCAGCATCAGCCCTCAGACAAGTGGGCAAGGAAGCCTTGGCGATGACTCCAGCCACCAGCCGTGGCAGCCCTAAGACCTCATCCTGGTCTTCATGAAAAACCACATGAGAATCACCACCCTGCTGATCCCAGGCAACACTGAAAACCATGAGAGATAATAATAAAGTGATTGTTGTGATTCCAAGTTAATGAATTTCTGCGTGATCTGTCATGCCGAAATAGATAACTGGATGACAAGTAGTGGGTTCTCAGGAAAATTATCTAGTAACTTTAATTCAATAGCAGATAAGGGAAGGCAATGTCGTCTCTTGCTCTTTCTCTCCCTTTTTTATTTTTTTATTTTTTTGAGACAGTCTCAAGCTGTCAACCTGGATAAAGTGTTGTGGCACAGCTCACAACAACCTCCAACTCTTGGGCTCAAGTGATCTTCTTGCCTCAATTTTTCTGTGTTTAGTATGGATTGGGTCTTGTTCTTGCTCAGGCTGGTCTCGAACTCATGAGCTCAAGCAATCCACCCGCCTTGGCCTCCCAGAGTGCTGGGATTACAGGCCTGAGCCACTGCGCTGGGCCTAAATTCTCTCCCTTTTTATCTTACCAATATTTTCAATTCCTTGGCCAGTCTCTGCTTATACCCTCGGGTCTGTCTATCCTCTCTCTCTCTCTCTCTCTCTCTCTCTCTCTCTCTCTCCCCCCTTCCTTTACACATCCAGAATTCTCCCCTTTTTTATGGCCAGGGTAGGGGGAGGAGAAAGAACTACCATCCACCAGGCAGCCAGAGCTCTTTTCATCCCTGTAAAAGGCCTCTGTTTTCTTTCTTTCAGCATAAAGAAACTCAATTCCTTAAAAAAAAAAAAAAAAAGAAGTGTTCCAATTTCCCTGTTCTTTACTCACTTTATTCCTCCTTCCTGGATGATCTTCAAGTCTTCTGTGTACTTTTTAGGTTGTAAAATTAAGAACAAGTCACCCCACCGCAGTGATGATCTTGGCTCTCACATTACCCTCATCTGGAAAGCACTATTATTCCTGGCCACCTTCAGATCTTCTTGAGGCTGTTCCGCTCATCTGCCGGAGCTCCATCTCATTCCCTGGGCAGTACAGGGGATCTGCAAACAGCAGCTGCATCGGGAGCTTGAGTGGGAAGACAGCAAGCAGGGTGGTCAGAAAAAGCTCTGTGAGGATGAGCTTCAAATGAGGCGGTGTAGGTGGGAATGCTCGGACTCTGTGGGCCGGAGACGCCCCTGGCTCGCCTTGCTCAGACAGAGAGTGACTCACAGAACTGAGCAGCTGATGAAGCTTGGAGGCTGAAGGGTACACACAGGCTGGGCCAGTAATTTTTCCCTGTCCCCTGTGTGGAAGAAACTCCGTTCCATCTGTGCTGGCCCTCAGGGGTGGCCTGGACCACCGCCCTGGAGTGTCTGCCTGGGACAAGCCTAGGTGGGCACACGGACCTTCCCAGGTGCAAACGCACAGAACTGCAGATGAGCCCACAGCTGCCCCCAAGGAAACAAAGAAGCCGCCCCTAGGAATGGCAAACCTGTGGCTGAAAGCACCATGTGCAGGCTTGGCTGGACACCCTAGCAGCGGGGAAGGCAGTATCGCCTCAGGTCAAGGAGAAAGCCCTCTAGCCAAAACCAGCTGCCTTTCCCAGTTGCCACAGTGCCTAAAATTAAACCATGCAAGATCTGTTCCTGTGTGCACCTCACCTTCATTAGAGGCAGGTCTGCGGAGGACCATGGAATGTCTTCCCAGTAAGCTGCAAAATGCCTGACAGTTCCACCAGCCTGTGGGCAGCCAGGAGGCAGGTGATGAAAGGGCAGGAGCGAGGCAGAGGAAATGCTGGTCAGCGGTGGCAAGGCAACTTCTCTCATTGCAGACTTTTACCCAGAAGGCGCCTCACTGGGAGCTGCTTCATAAAATGAGGTCTAAGCAATTTGCCAATAAATAAGAACCATGCATGCAAACAATCCTAATAATTTATTCCTTGAAATGCCTCCTGTAATACATTACTATGCAGGGCTGCAAATGCCTCTACTTACAACTGCCTAAATGGGGGGAAAATAAGCAGTACATTAAGGGGCAATTAAAAAGAATAACAAGTGGTGACGGGAGGGAATGGGATATGCTACCCGCCCGAATGCAGAGAAGGCAGGTAGTCAGGCCATCTCAACCAAAGTCTTGGTTTGTGGATGAAGATTCTCTCAGAAATTCAGGAAAAGACCTGTCTTTGTATATAGAATTTGGGTTAGTCTGACCCCAGAAGACTAAGCAGTAAACAAAATAAAAGCAAACAATCACTATATTGGAAAGTGCAGCCCACTGTATCAACACACAACAACGCCACTGGGTTTCATTTGTAAAGTCCTCATGAAGTAGACTAGGATTTCGGAAAGGGAAATTTACCCTGCTAAGCCACCTCGGGTGCAGAAACCCAAGCACCATGGGTGCTACTCGTGGGCTTTAGGCAGAGGCAGAGACAAAATATGAATGGGAGGAAATAGGAAAATGGGCAAGGGAGAAAGGAAAGAGTGAAAGACCAGAGTGTCAAATGCTGACAACTGATCCCCACAAGGACAGCCAACATCCCCACACCATTAGGCAGTTCATAAGGGATTTCCACATACTTTACCTTCCATCCTTCAACCTCCGTGAAGGAAGCTAAATTGAATCCCACTTTTATAAAGGAGAACGGTTTGATGAGAACAATTAAAAGGACTGACTGTAAGTTTGGGAACTTGCCATTGTGGGCTTATGTTGGCAACACGGCACAAACAACTTGGTAAAGTTTCATAACATGACATGTGGTGGTGTCTTGTTAAGGGGTGTTCATTACTGTTGTCGTGTGTTTCTTTGTGCTGTCATGAGAATGTCAGAGCTTGACTTAGAGCAATAAACAAAAACTGAATTTCTGGGCGGCACTTGTAGTTCAGTGAGTATGGCACTGGCCACATACACTGAGTCTGGCGGGTTCAAACCTGGCTCCAGCCAGCTAAAACAACAATGACAACTGCAACAACAAAAAAAATAGCCTGGTATTGTGGTGGGCACTTGTAATCCCAGCTATTGGGAGGCTGAGGCAAGAGAATTGCTTAATCCCAAGAGTTTGAGGTTGCTGTGAGCTGTGAAGCCAGGGTACTCTACCCAGGGCAACAGCTTGAGACTCTGTCTCCAAAAAGAAAAATGGAATTTCTTGTTAAACTTGTCAAGAATGGAAATGAAATCAGGGACACATTAGTCCAAGTTTATGGAGATAATGCCATGAAAACAAAATGGCGGTGTAAAAATGGACATTTTTACATTTTTGTGAGGGGAGAGAAAGTATTACTGAAGAAGAAAAGTCAGAGTGGTCGGTAACAAACAGAACTGTTGAAAACATTGCAGAAGTTTGCAAAATTGGCAATCAAAATCATTGGCTGACTGTAAGAAGCAGACCAAGTAAACATTGATGGAGAAATGATAGGAAAATCCTAACTGAAAACCTCGGCCAACAACTCATGGCTCTTGCATCATGACAATACACCAGCTCGCACAGCACTGTCTGTGAGGAGTTTTTAGCCAGTAAACAAATAACTGTATTGTAACACTCTCCCTGTTCACCTGATTTGGCCCCCAGTGACTTTTTTCTTTGCCAGAAGATAAAGGAAATTTGAAAGGAAGACATTTAGATGACATTCAGGACATCAAGAGTAATATGACAATGGCTCTAATAGCAAGTCCAGAAAAAGAATTCCAAAATTGCTTTGAAGGATGGACTAGGCTCTAGCATCAGTGCATAGTTTCCCAAACAGAGTAGTTGAAAGGTGACTGTAGAGATACTTGACAATGAGGTACGTGGCACTTTTCCTAGAATGAGTTCACAAACTTAATCCCCAGACCTTCCTAAGTAACTTGCCTTAGATCATACACCTAGCTGATTAATTGGGGATGTGGTAGAGTCTTAGAATCAGAATCTAACTAACTCACCCCCCTGACTTTTCTATTCCAGCAGTATTTGGAGTTATAGACACAGGAATTAGAGAAACATTCACCCTGGGAATAATTTGTTGGGTTATTTCCTTCTCAACTTTGATTCATTCATATATGCAACAAATAATGATTGAGCCTCAGCTACTATTGGGCATTGTCCTGGGAGCTGGAGTTCAGTACCATGGAGATTTTGCATGGAAATCCTTGGCTATCACTCCTTGATGGCCAATCACAACTGCCTCACTGAGAAAGCCACTGTCTGACCATGCAGTCCGATGTGGTCCCTGCCATCCTTTTCTGGTCATTATTTTAATTTTCCCCAAACACTTAATACCAAGTGAAACCATCTAATTCATATATGCGTTCACTATGTAACTGCTTATCTCCCTCTTTAGGAAATTAGATCCTTCCAAACAAGAACCCAGTCTTATTCTAGGCTGTCTGTCCAAAATTAGAAGAGTTTCTGCACATAATAGCTGCTTAATATTTATCCAATAAATGGTATTAACTGTCAAAGAGAGCTTTTTTCAGCACCTACTGTGTCCAAAAATAGTGTGACACTTTATATGCACGAGACGTCATCAGATTAAGATTGTATATGCAAAAAGAGAAAATACACGAAGAAGAAAGTGAAGACAGTGCTTGGAAAACATCAACAGTCAAGTTGAAATGCCTCCTTCCTACTCCACTTAATGCAAGAACAAGGCCCATTTTGTGACATTAAAAGGTAACAAATTTAAAACAAAAAAAAAAAAAAAGGAAATGCTTTTTAAGGGAGCATATAATCTACCTGTGGAATTCAGTGCCACAGGATATTATTAAGGCAAATAGTCTAGCAAGATTCAAGAAAGGATTAGACATTTATATGAACAGGAATAATATTGGCAGTTACACTAACTAGGTTAAAAAGTTACAAGGCATGTCCGTCCTGGGCTCCGGGGCATAACTGTTCACCAGCTGGAGTGAGGAAGGAATTTCCCCCTGTGACAGAGTGTTGCATAATTGGCCAGATGCATGACCGCTCGGATTTTTGCCGTCTCCTGTAACACAGGCAGAGACCTCTGCTGAGGGGCAGTTTCTGGAGGTATGGGCCTCTAAATATGGCATTTCTGTCCTCTCCTTGCACCATCTGAGCAGGAGGTAAAAGGTGCACATAAAATCTTTTGGGATTTGTACCTAAGAATTTTTCTCTTTTTTATTTAATTTTTCATTAAAATCAAAAGCGTATACATTTATGGGGTACAATGTGATGATTTGATATACAATGTGGAGTGCTTAAATCAAACTGATTAACATAGTCATCACCACACTTACTTATTTTTTGTGATGAGACATTTAAAATAGGGCAGCGCCTGTAGCTCAGTGGGTTGGGCGCTGGCCACATACACTGGAGCTGGCGGGTTCGAACCCGGCCCAGGCCTATGGGCCTGCTAAAACAACAATGAAAACTGTAACAACAACAACAAAAAAGATGGCTGGGCATTTTGGCTGGCACCTGTAGTCCCAGCTATTTGGGAGGCTGAGGCAAGAGAATCACTTAAGCCCAAGAATCTGAGGTTGCTGTGAGCTGTGATGTCACCGCACTCTACCCAGGGTGACAATTTGAGACTCTGTCTCAAAAAAAAAAAAAAAAAAGACATTTAAAATCTACTCTTACTTATTTTGAAATATTCAGAAAATAAAAATAGTAAGGAGTAAGTTCCTGATGATGAAAATATTACACAGAATGCAATCAGGTCCTACCTATTAGCACAGTCAACAGGGCCAGGAAGCTGCCTGAGCACTTCCAAAGCTCAGCACCTCGGCGTTCTTGATGACTCCCATACAAGGGCGCCATCCACCTATTTTTCACGTCCACCATAGGCCTTATGCACGGATGCGGTTTCCCAAGTGCATTTCTGCAGGTATGGTAAGAAAAGACAGTCAGCGCTGTCCACTCACCTTGCAGAGCTTTGCTCTCTCTGTTACAGAGTCAGTCATGTAAGGCACAGTCTTTGATTCGTGGTGACATCCACTAGTGATGTACAGTAGGCGTTTTTCACCCTAACATGGAAAAGTCCAAAAGGCAGTTGTCAGCCCTGCATCTAAATTCAAGTGTCGATAATAACATGGCATCATATTGAGGAAAACATTGAGCTCAAATTATTCATTCTACTTACTTTGTCCATGGGCAGACATCACTGAAGAAACAGCATGGATGTTTGAACTATTACAGAAAGGACATCTCTCAAACTGTGCCATAAAAATCATTCTGCAAGTCAAAACAGAAAGGGAAATTGTAATTCAGATCCTCAAACCAACAATGATCTTAAACGATTTCAAAGCTCTTTCCATAAAAATAAAAAGATACACCAGGAAATGTTGTATAAATGTTAATATATGTGTTTTCTGGAGAAAGAGACCTCATTAGTATCCAGATAAGTTCTTCACACAAAATAAGTTAAGAACACTGGTCTAGGCTCCCATCCAAAAAAAAAAAAAAAAAATGCTCAAATAAATCTGGGCAAAGATAAATCTGGACAAAGTCCTTTGCTCCTACACGGAAGATCGTTCCTTCAACCTCCCCAAATTGGAAGAATAAAATTAGTCTCTTTGTAAAACTATTGTAAAACTTGTACTATTCATACGTAGTGTCTAATTCCCACCCAGAGAAAAGAATTTAAAAGATTAAGTATTGCTTGAAATAGCTACCCGTCATCTTGTTAACTGGTTGCAGGTACACTTTTTTAAGTTTGACTATTTTCTCTTGGTCTGAGCTTTCCTATTTATTTTTTCATCTGCTTTTTATAATAGAACTTGTCAGAGTTTTGTTTGTTGGTGTTGAGTTTTTTTGGGGGGGTTGCTAATGTTTGTTTTATGTTTGTTTTAATTGTTAATACAATTGCCCTATACTATGAAGAAATACCAGCTATTATCAATTAAGAGTGTAAGCTCTGCAGCCCTTCAGGACAGGGATGAAATCTCATACCAGCGGTATGACTTCAGATAAACCAGTTAATGTTCCCCCACCTCTCTTTTCTTATCTGTAAAATGGACATATAATAATATTGACCCCCAAAAATCTACGTACAGATTAAATGAGATAAAACATTTGGCACAGTGCCTGTTATATATTAAGGCACTTGAAAAGCTGCACGCACCATAGATAATAAATGTTACCAATTATTGTGATCATGTATTTTTCCCACATATTTATAAACATTAGGAATGTATACCCCATTTCCTTATCACTACTGAGTTTTCCTAAATTTGTATGACCCTTGATGCACATTGCACATGAGTTTCCAAACAGATTTTGCCAAAAATAACTGACGTGAGAATGTCAGCTTCTCCACTACTTGATAAGCAAGGGGAATTACTATTAACCAGGAATTTAAAAATGAAAAGGGGAAAAAGGAAGAAAAAAGGGTGGCAAGGAAAAAAATTTTAATTTAAAAAAATATGTACAAGGGTGCTTTTGCATTTCTAGCTCTAGGAATAAAACAGTATCTGTGAATGGCATAAATTTCACTCCCCTCAACATCAGCCAGTTTCCTTCCAAGCACTTTCTCAAAGTATTATCCTCTACCTCAAAGAAAAGTGTCATCCTACATCAAAGGATCAAAGTTCTCTCTCTGCGTGAAGTCACAGAGGGAAAGAGCAGTTTCTTGGGTTCCTGCTAAATGGCCTGGAGTCCCAGGAAGGCCAGAGAGTTAACTGCCTGTCACCAGCATGAAGATGGGGCCTATGAGGCCTTTCCTGGGGCAACAGGAACCTGGAGAGGCCAATATTCAAATTCTTCCTTGCAAGGTGGCCTAACGCAGAAGACACAGCCCACATCTGACCACCAGGCAGCGGAGGGGTAACACGTGGAGGAAGAGCACCTGAGCCCTGAAAGCGATCATCTGTGGAGGAGCAGTTGGTGTGTGCAGCTTTTTAAGAGACCTAAAGAATGTCTGGTTTGGTGGAAAGAGGAAAAAAACAGAGAGCAAGAAAACATTTTGGCCCTTGGCATTGGATTCGCTGAAAGTGCGAGGGGAGAGTGATTTAGCTGAAATGGACATCCTCTAACTCCAGGAGGCCAAATGGAGGCTTTTCCTCATTCTTTCCACACCACTCTCCCACTGGCCCGCTCTTCTTCTTGGAGCGAGTCCTCAAGAGGCCTGAAAATTCATCTGAAGTCCACACGGGCATTGCTCTAATAAGAAAACTTCTGACCTCCCTGCTCATCCATGCAAAACTTTCTGATGAGAGACTCTTCTAAGTGGAAGTGAATTTACAAGGCAGATTTGACTGTTTCTCCCAGCTCAGTCACCATGGAGTACTCACATAAAAGGCTCAAAGTCAGAGCTGGGCTCTTTTGCCACTGTCTGCTAACTCCCAGAATCTGGTGCTGGCTAAAAGGGTTGAGAGGATTTAGTGCTTCAGGATGGGACCATTGCCATGACAGGCCTGGCTCCATCAACAAGCCCTTCATCGCTTACTACCTGAGTGTTTTTATGCAAGAACCTAACCTTTCCAGACCTCTGCCACCTAATCTATTAAACAGAAACGGTAACACCTGCCTTGCAGAGCGATTGTCAGGGTAGCACCAGCTCCTGGCCCACATGAGATTTTATTAAACATGAACACATGTGTGCACCCAATGCACGCAGATGTGTACTTGAGTTTTTGAAAATCAATAACTCCTCTCCATCTTTATAGCTCACAGGTGATTTTGTTGAAGAGTCAATCGAGAAAGGAAGGAAAGAAACAGATTTTCCTCTCCAACAAGAAAAAGCAATTAAATGTCAAATATTAACTGTTCCTAGGAGTAAATTTTTTTAATGGGTTAAAGGCTTGGCCATTATAGACCTCCAATATGTAATTTCTAAGAAAGGACCAGGTAATATATTTTTTTAAATTAAGTGGAAGATAAAATGGGAGAACCAGTGAATCCATTCAGAAAGCACTTTTTTATCCATTTTCAGTAGCTTCCCAATTGCATCATGCCTTTTAAGAGGCCCAATTTGTTTAACAGCACTTTATTTTAAACCTTTCACTTGTGAAAGGCATTGATTTATGATAGGGCTGATTAAAGCAATGGTGTCTTAAGCAATAATGATTTCAATTATAGGACTTTCACCAATGTGCATTATTCTGATTTGCTCCCCATCCTTGCTGTATTTTTATTAACTAAAGAACGGGTATGGGTAGGTGATGTAATTTTGAAAAGTCCCTGGACAAATTTAATGTCAGCCAGGAATGTACAGACAGATGGACGGATGTGCTTTTTTGATTATGTGAATGTATTGTATTTTAATATGCCCTGACAAACTCCTGAAGAGCTCCCCAATGAGTTTCTACCCAATATCATTAGGTTATTTAGTGCTTGGATCCTGCTCAAATCCCTCTGGAGCCGAGGTAGCAGGAATGTGCACACTACAAATTCACTCCCAGGCTAGTGCTTAAAGAGTTTCCCCTTCTCTTTCTGTGGGGCCTAGAAAACAATTAAGCTCACATTTAGATCATTAACTCATTCAAATCCAACGACAACAGAAACACATACCAAATCATCTCTCCTAATCCTGAGGGCCCACCCTGTGGACAAGCCTGGCAAATAGGAAAGAGAAGTCAGCCTGGAGTCATATGCGAAGAAATTCAGTCCCTCCAGTCATCTAACTGAGAATGGACAGGGGCCTCATCTACCACTTGTATCCATGGTGGTGAGCTGGAGAGGAAGCCTGTCTAATGGGGCATCTATTCCTGGGCCTTAGGCTAACTGCCATCATATGCAGCCCTGGACCAAATAGTGTCACAACTTCAGATGTTTCAAAAGAATCCAGAAGTGGATTCTGTTGGAATTCTGTTCAGTGGATTCTGCTGTTACATGAAATTGAAGCTTCTCAATTTTAAAAGATTACACACACACACTGGCCAAATGTAGCCTGCTGGCTGCCTCTACAATGCTTCCTAGCTGGTGCATGCCTGGCTAATCGATCTGGTTATTGAAGAGAAGACGTGCCACAAGGCGGCATTATGCTCTACGAGAGCCTTTTACAAAATTACCAAAGTGTTTTAATTCTGCAATTTCGTAAACATTCAATGGGAATCTATTATGTACTAAGAAACACGTGCCAGGTACTAGTACCGAAAAAAGAACAATTCCCATTATCCACCCGCAAGGGGATGACAGTCTAACATTTACATATATGAACTGTGAAGCAGCATCTCAGGTTTAAATAACTAAGGAGAAATACAATCTAACAGTGAGGCTCAATGTATCACATTTATTTTTAGGTAAGAAGCTTCTTTGGTATCCTTCAGGTAAATTAGTTTGTCCCTATGCTCTGCTTTGAAGCCCCATTTTAATTTAAGAACTAGTCTTGTGAATACCAAAGTCCATGTAGGATATATTCCCCTTAAAAATCCCCAACAGCAATTGGAAAAGAAAATTCCAATCACACCTTGATAGAATTGTTCTCCCTCAAATCAACTTTACAGATTTCTTAATTAGGTGCTGATATTAACTGGGCCCTCACATGATTTAAATCTAGCTTTTAATCTCAGCTATTTTATGCTTTTGCAGTTTTTATGAGAGCTGACCAGCAAATGCTTTATGCATTAATCTCTCTGTGGAAAAAAAAAATCACCTTAATAATTTTTTTTTAAACTTTTGGGGAGAGAAAAGAAGTCCCAAAATGCAAAGGAAAGCATTCAGGTCCTCCCATTAGAATTCACGATTTAACACTTGAAAAATGATGTACCAAATTGCTTTACAGAGGAAAATCAGATCAAAGTTAAGATTCTCTCATTTTAAACTTTGTAATTATTTCTCAGACTCCTTTTTGAAATTTCTTAAAAGTATTTCCATTGAAATGTATCTGGGCCTTTTCTCTCTTCCTTTCAAACATGCAATTGCTGTCTATTACTTTCTCTGACGGCGCTGCCTGAAGGGAAAGCTCTCAAACATCACCCCACGGGCAAGATACAGAAGCGACCAAAGCAGGTGGTACGCTGTGCTAAGTGAGAACTTGGCATTGAGGTGATTTAAGCACAGCATTTGATACATTCTGTACCTTAATAACAGGCAATTACTGGAGGCCTCCCTTCCTTATTTGCATAAAATTCCCAGCCAAACTTTAGTACACCATTCCCCTTTCCTTCATTCTTTCTCAGTGCATTCCCATAGCAACCTCATGAACTTCTTCCCTGGGAGCCTTAAGTCACAAGTAACAAGCTCTACCTGCCCAGGGCACTGGGTGTTGTAGAGAACATCGGAACCTTCCTATTTGCTTTACAGGGGTGGCAGTTCTTACAAAGTCATTGACTTTCTGGGTTAGAAGTTACTTTGGTGATTCTTCTCCAAACCCTTTGTGCCACAAATGAAGGAGAAAAGACCAAGACAAACTAAGTGACTTGCTCCCAGAGTCACACCGCAGCTCCATGACTTTGCTGTCTACTGCCTGCACCACGTCCTCTTACAGGCATGGTGCAAGTACCACGCCAAAGCAGAGTTTTCCGCAGGCTTCGTAAGAAGCACCAATCGTTATAACAGAATTAATGGGCCCCCCTTCGTGACAGGTGCCACGCCCACCTCCAGAGTCTCAACAATGGATGTGGAGTGTCCCAATCCCAATCCGATTCTGACCTGCTACTCCCCGTTCCTCACCCCAACTGCACATCACACGAAGTGCAGACACTGAGGGGACCCTCAGCACTTGCCCCTCAGGCCCTCATTTCACGGGGGGGAAACTGAGGCCTCCAGAGAGGCCTTAAGAGCAGGTTGGTATCCGAAGCAAGTCCAGAATCTGTGCGGCCGACTGCTGAGTCACATTCTTTCACCTCTGCGCATTTGTCTGATTCTGAATGCATTGAACATGGGGGCCCAACTTATCACTTTAATCACAAATACGTCTTTCTTATCCCTGGGGTAAGTTAGCCTGTCATTAAGGTCTGCTTTGAAGCTCTATTTTAATTTTAGAACGAATTCTTTACAAATACAAAATCCACATAGGCTACATTCACATGAAAATCCCCAACAATGGGACACCAGTCTCTTGGACTTAGAGTTTACTCACCTATATGATAAAATGGCAGTGACCAGCACATGACTCACGGCAACAGCACACACCCATGCTTCTAGATATTCAGGGCAAATTCAAAGGACAGTGTGCAGAGCTAATGGCAGAGACACAGGATTGAGTTTGGACCGTCATCCGACTAATGGGAAGCTTAGGCTCACCACAGATATATTTCCAATACTAACCACAGTTTATATATATTTTCAATGAGCTTGTAATTCCGTAGTGTTCACTAACCTTAGCCAAAGTTATAAATAGTAACTAGACCCATTAGAGAAGTAAGTTAGATCTTCTATTTTTTTCCCCCTAAATGTGGGGAAGCTGCCTCTGGATATAACTACAGAAAATTAACACAATAAGTAAAGCATTATAGAACAGCTATTAACTGATTACACTAATAAAAACCAAATGGGGGCTTTAATTCTGCCCCTCTGGGGGACAGATAAAATAAACAACAGGGAAAAAATGAAGTAAAGGATAATTGATTTTAAACAATAATAATACAGATAGCTCCCACCTTATAAGAAACAGTATGGATCTCCATCTTCATTTTGGGAATGATAAAAATAAATTCTTACTCTGCCTCATTAAGCCCTAAGTTTGATATGAACAGGAGTGCGTTCCAGGTTAACAAATTGGTAAAGCTAAGGGTACTAACAAGATGATTCTTAAATGCCGGGAACATGGCTATAATGACTGGATCTTATGCCATATTATCAAAATGAGAAGGCCCTTTTGGTCCTCCTCAGAGGAAGACAGAATCTAAACACTCACAGTTTATGTGCAATCAGTGGGGGATGGGAAGTAGAATCCAAAAACTCAGCAGTTAAAGCAAAGGCCAAGCCAGACAGAGGAGAGACAAGTTTGAAGAGGGCTGGGCATGGTGGCTCACGCCTGTAATCCCAGCCCTCTGGGAGGCCAAGGCAGGAGGACTGCTTGAGTTCAGGAGTTTGAGACTATCTCTGAACAAGAGGAAGACCCTGTCTCTACCAAAAAAAAAAAAAACAAATAAATAGAAAACTTTCCTAGCATTGTGGCAGGCACTTGTAGTCCCAGTTACTTGGGGGCTGAGAGATTATTGCTCAAGGCCAAGAGTTTGAGGTTGCTGTGATCTATGATGCCATGGCACTTTACTCAGGGTGACAAGGTGAGACTCTATCTCAAAAAAGAAAAAAAAAAAAGGATTGAAGAGTTCCCACTACTCCCACTACACTGGGCCGAGGCTAGAGGCCCCTGTATCCCCACAGCAAATACAACATTGCCTCCTGGCTAAATCCTAAAATTCTCAAGCATCCTGGGCTTAGCTCTATGTAAAAATTCACAGTAGAGATGTAGAGATTTTTCTTTCCATTTACCATCTAAAATATGACCATTGGCTCGGCACCTGTGGCTCAAGTGGCTAAAGGCGCCAGCCACATACACCTGTCAGGTTCAAATCCAGCCCTGGCCCGCCAGACAACAATAATGGCTGCAACCAAAAAATGGCCAGGCATTGTGGCGGGCACCTGTGGTCCCTGCTACTTGGGAGGGGGAGGCAGGAGACTCGCTTGAGCCCAGGAATTGGAGGTTGCTGTGAGCTGTGATGCCACAGCACTCTATCCAGGGTGACAGCTTGAGACTCTGTCTCAAAAAAAAATTAATTAATTAATTAAATTAAATATGACCTTTGTTCCTGCTTTCAAACCTAGACCTAACAGTTGCTCTTAGTCAGAGCCTGCTAGGTGCCAAGTCGGACTAGACGCTTTACAGAAGTTGTCTCTAATTATTTTATTATCCTTACAAGGTGAAGATGCTCAATTTAGAGTTGGAGTAGGGGCTTAGGTAGATACAGAGATATGTTCACAGTCCTATAGTTATTACCCTTGACCCACTCCAAAGACACTTGCCACCCTGCCTCCCCATGGGTAACCCAGCACTGTTACTGGCTGTTGCCATTATTTTTTCCCTCAGTCTATTTTTCACATATTGTTCTACCCAGTTTCACCCATGGAACCAATCCTTTTTGCATGGCATATGCAAAAATCCCAGGTCATTTTTACTTCTCCCTGACAAAAAAGTCAGCAAATTCAAATGAAAAGATAATTTCTACGTGAGAAAATAGTTTAGCATTTTCTTAAAATGAGAAAAATAAAAACTCTTACACAAGACACTAACTTTTGTGGTGGCAGAAAAGAAGCTGGTCATTTCATTTGATGGACTAAAGTGGGGTTCAGATTTTTAATGTGTTGGTCTGAAAGTTAAAGGAGAGTTCTCCTACAGGGAGCCAGGGGTGTTCAGACTCAAGAAGCTTCTGTAGATGTGTGATGAGTCTGTGTGTATAGAGAACACTCCTTACGATTAAAAGGGTAAGACTTATTCAGTAGTGGGCAGAGAGGGCTGAGATAATCCCAGCACTCTAGGAAACCAAAGTGGGTAGATTGCTTGAGCTCAAGACTAGCCCGAGCAAGAGCAAAACCCCATCTCTAAAAACAGCCAGGCATTGTGGCTGGCACTTGTAGTCCGAGCTACTTGGGAGGTTGAGGCAAGAGGATCTCTTGAGCCCAAGCGTTTGAGGTTGCTGTGAGCTGTGATGCCACGGCACTCTACCCAGGATGACAGACTGAGACTCTGTCTCAAATAAAAACATTAAAAAAAAAAAGAATACAGTGTCTTCAGGCCATCATTCTTAGTAGTGAAATATTAGAAGGCTTCCTAATGAAGAATATTTTTAAATCATGTGGAAGTTGTAGTCTTTTGTAATAAGATAGGGAAAAATGAAGAAATTATCGGTTTATAATTTGGAATAAAGGATAGAATAATCATTATTTGCAGATGATAATACTATCGACCTCAAGGCCTCAAAAGAACTAAATTGGTGAATCATTTGGATAAGAAACTAACAAAAGGGCAAATGCAAAACAAAAATGCTTAAATAAATGACACAGCTTAGCAAAGTCATAAAATAGATACAGAAATTACACGCACAAGAGCACTGAATAAATTTGAGATTGTATTGAGTCAGTATATGATGAAACCACAACTTCACAGATGTTCATGTGAAAAGATAAATGAGAACTCATGGTTTATTCCTATCCGAGAATACCCAATATTAAAGGACCTCAAATTCCACATGAATGTATAATTGGTTTCCCCTTACACTCTTAACTTACTGAGTTCTTATGGAATAAAAAATTGGGGAGCATCACCAGAAAATTTCTCGTAAAGAGGAAGATTACCGGATATGAAAATACATTCTTTTACACTAATAAAAAGAAAGAGTTTTGCAAAAGTGATGGGGACAAAAAGATAATGAAACAAAGTATAAAAACACAGAAACAGACCCAGTAACAAATAATAAGATCAGTAAGGAAAAGAAGTGTTATTATTATAAATAGATTCTTACCTCATGGGCCAAAATAAATTCCAAACAAGTAAGAGATTTAAATGCTTTTAAAAATAAAAAGAGCCACAAAAATCATGAGAAGATAGAACAGTTTAGTTATTGATCTCACTCTTAGCTGGGCAAAATCTTTTTAAACATAAAAGCAGAAGAAGAAAGAATAACAGAAACTATTTATGTATTTAAATTCATTATCAATTTAAACCAAATGACAAAATACAGAAAATGTTTGGAAGATGTGATAGTGAGAAAGTTAATAAACTTAATACATAAAGAACTTCTATAATTTTTTTGACAGAATGGCACTCTGTTGCACTGGGCAGAGTACTGTATCATAGCTCACAGCAATCTCAAACTCTTGGGCTCAAGGGAGTTTTGGGGGGGTTTTTTGGAGACAGAGTCTCTATATGTCACCCTCTGTAGAGTGCTGTAGCGTCACAGCTCACAGCAACCTCTAATTCTAGGGCTTAAGCGATTCTCTTGCCTCAGCCTTTCAAGTAGCTGGAACTACAGGAGCCCAACACAACGCCCAACTAATTTTTTTTGCTGCATTTGTCATTGTTGCTTAGCAGGCCCAGGCCGGGTTTGAACCCGCCTGCCTTGGTGTGTGGCTGGCACCCTCAACACTGATTAGGGGCACTGAGCCATCTCAAGGGATCCTCTTGCCTCAGCCTCCTAGGTAGCTGGGACTACAGGAGCCCACCGCAATGCCCACCTAGTTTTTCTATTTTTACTAGAGATGGGGTTTCCCTCTTGCTCAGGCTGGTCTCAAACCTCTAAGCTCAAGCAAGCCAGCCGCCTCAGCTTCCCAGAGTGCTTAAAACTTTTGCAACTTAATAGAAAAATCAATGAATGTCTTCATAGTACTGCAGGACAAAAGTAAAATAAATAAAAATGAAAACGAGCAGGCAATACAAGAAAATAGTCAAGAAATTGAAGAAAGGGAGCATTGCAAATAATCAAAAGAATACTAATCACCATAGGATGCTGTTTCTTATCTCCTTTTGGGAAGAGGTACCAGTGGCTCCTGAAACCTGCCTTCTCATTCACTCTGAGTGAGAAGATAAACTGGCAAAAACAGTTTGGAGGGCAGCTCACTAAAATACAGGCAAAAGCCAAAAGCAAAGCAAATTGCAATTTAACCAGAGGAAATGCAGATACGCACAAAGACATTATAAAGGCCAAAAGTTACAAAATATACAAACACCTAACAAAAAGTCAAATGCATTACGGTACCTACAAATAAGGAAATATGATGCAGGCATCAAAAACCTTTTGGTTTTGGAATAGTATTAACACCAAGAACAAATATGAGTTACATCTTGTCAAATGGGAAAAGCAGTTTACAAAGCAGTGGACTAGAGCTGGTCCACTGATTCTTCAAACACACAAATACATGTGTGTTAAAATGTAGAAGCAAAAAATTAGAAAATGGATATCGAAGTGGGAAGAATGATTATACTTAGGCAGTGGGATCAGAGGCCATTTCATCTTCATGCTTTTCCGTAATATCTAAATGTCCTACAATGTCCATGTATTTTCTTTTGCAATCAAGAAAACAATATTTCCTTGTGTTTTCTCAGTCCTAGCTTGCTGGCAGCCTGCAGGTGGCAGGTGGTCCACCCAGACAGGATGGGGTAGCAGAAAGGACCCAGGCCACGAAGCTTCTTGAGCTTGTGAGTCTACGCCTTCACCTTATTCTGGCTTTTTTTTTTTTTCTCCTTTTTTATCTGTTCTCTGAAAGTTTGCAGCTTCCAGCACCATTTTATTTGTTCCTCCTGTGAGTGATAGACCAGAGTGTCCCAAGAACACTTAATGTATTTTGTGTCAGGGGCCTATGGGTCAGAAAGGTTATTAATAAACATCGCCTCTTGTTCTAATTTAGATCCCTCCTCACCTTCTCGTCTCTCCTGCTGCCCTGCTTTTCCTTTCACATGTCTTTCTGTCCAGCCCTTTCCCCCTCTCCCGAGCATGAAGGATTCGGCCTTCATTTCAGCCCAACTTCTGGCACTTTTCCCTTAATGCGTTTCTGACGTTGTTTTTGGTCCTGTTAAGTTTTCACGGGGAATTTAATTTTGGAGGAAACGCTCAACGTCCTAAATCAATTTGCTGCAGGCTGATGCTATACTATGATCTGACAGGCACGGGAGGGAGGGAGGACAAGTAAAATCAGGGCAAAATGTGGATGATGGGGATGGTTTTTTAAAAACAATTTCTGTTAGACAAGATTCACTGACCACAAAATTAACCAGCACTTGAGAAGCCAGCATGACCAGCCTGGCATAAAAGGAAATAAGGATGGAAGGCAGAAGGCTGATTAGATTTTAATTCTTTTCCTATTATCTTTGGTAAGACAAAAAGAACTTCAAGAGCATATCGTATCTATGTGGCTCCATGTATGTTAATTTTATGTTCCAGGGAGAGCTGGATTTACTACTTAAACTTAGGTTTAGAGTAAGCCTTCTGCTATTTTTGCTGATTTTATGACTCAAATAGAAGTGGCTACATTGCTATCACCATTACCAAATTCTCTCTCACACACTTGCTCTTTGATGCCCCGGAAATTTTGTACAAATCCTGTTCACTTGTTTGTATTTCCAACATTTTCTAACTACCACTTCAAACCAGAGAACTTTGTGAACTAAAAAAAGCAAACTCCCCTCTGATTCACACACAAAAAAAAACCTGCATGTGCTCTTCCAAAATTTATTAAACTTCAGTTGTTACTGTCTTTTGAAAAACACAGTTTTACTTCTCCTAGCTGAGCTGTAAGGAAGCCGTGTGTGCCCGTGGCAATTTACTCAACAATAATGAAGCAACAGTTTCATAAGGGAAAACAGGTAAAAAGACATGCACAATTTGTTGTTGAAGTATTCATATTTTTCAAATTAACCTATCGCACTTTTTCATATTCAAGAACATACTATTTTTAAAATCTGACCTAGACTACCTTTTTGGGAATGAGTGGAAGTCCTTGAGAATGATGTCATTTTTTGAACACATGATTAATTTGACTCTAGACTCACATCTTCATACTGTGAACTATTAAAAAAAATGGAGAAATGACAAACCAGCTAAATTTATTAAGAAAAAAGATAGTTTCCTATATCTAAGTTCATTATCATGAAACATACCTGTTTATGAAATTAACACAATTGCACCTGACTTTTGCTCTTTCACAAACAGAAAACGTATGCGAACTTTAAGTGAATTATGGATTCAACTTTCTTTTTTTTTTGAGATAAGAGCTTACTCTGTCACCCAGGGGTAGAATGCCATGGCATAATAGCTCACAGCAACCTCAAATGCCTTGGTTCTAGCAATCCTCTTGCCTCAGCCTACCAAGTAGTGAGGACTACAGGCACCCACCACACTGCCTAGCTATTTTTTTCTACTTTTAATAGAGATGGGGACTTAATTTGCTAAGGCTGGTGTTGAACTCCTGAGCTCAGGCGAGCTACCCTTCTTCGCCTCCCAGAGTGTTAGCATTACAGGCATGAGCCACCGTGCCAAGCCAGATTGAACTTTTTAAGGATCATTTCTAACTGCTGTTAAGAGAGGCAGTGATCCTAAAATCAGCTAAAATCTCCACTGGAAACAGCCATTAATCAGGTTTAACTGAATGTCTAATTTAATTCCTTGCTGACTCTTTAGTTTTTCATTTCTTTAAAACAGATCGTTCTTGTCTGCTCTATACCAATAATCAAAAGAAGAGTACAGCTTTAAATGTCTTCTATTATATATGGGTTCATTTGCTATTCATGGAATAATACTTAATTATTTTTAAAAGGCAGTATTTTTCTCACTCTACAAAGGCTTGCATGAGCATTAATTTATTAAGACTTGCCGGAGAGGCCTGACATGGTGGCTCACACCTGTAATCCTAGCACGCTGGGTGTATTGCTTGAGCTCACGAGTTTGAGAGCAGCCTGAGCAAAAGCGAGACCCTGTCTCTACTAAAAACAGAAAAACTAAAGCAACAGGATCGCTTGAGCCCTGTTGGACGTTGGACGTTGCTGTGAGCTATGCCACCACAGCACTCTACCTATGGCAACAGCTTAAGATTCTGTCTCCAAAAAAAAAAAAAAGACTTGTTGGGGAAGAAAAGAAGGAGAAGAATGAAGCTTTTATTGAGTGCCTACTACATACTGTATCCTGCAACAATTGTACACATTTGTTCATTGGCGCACGTGTGTTGCACCAAGTACTCTCCCATGTCTCTTCTGACACTGTTCTACCAGCATCCCTATGAAGAAGCTATTGTTTCAACCTCAGGATACAGATGTTCAGCAACATGCCCAACCACAACATACAATTAGTGCGGCATGAGGCGGAGAGTCAAACCCGGGCTGTGCCTGCCTGACGGTAGACTTCCTTGTTTACAGCTGCTAACCACATGACTCTGAGAAGGAACGATTAAAGCTTGGTGTTTTCTGCAACCAGAGCTTGAGGTCAGTAACATCTGATCACTTAGAAGATGTGATTTGGGCATGTCTCTGGGGCCAAGAAATCCCTCCCAAAGAATCACACGAGATAGCATGCTGAAAAGTTCTAGGAAAAGCCAAATATGGCAATTATCATATCAACGTGACAGCCCTGTGTGCACGTTATAAAGCATCCGCAGAAAAGAGAGGTTCCACCCAGGCAGACGAGTGACTTTCAAAAGCTGAGCATCTTTAAGTCCTTCTTTTAGGTATTTTGAATTTTCTATATATAAAGGTCATGGGCTGCAAGATATTCCTTTAAATTTTGATAAATAAATGTTCTGAAGATCATCTCTGGGGAATGTTCCCCTTCACATAATAAGGTCAGATGTAAAGCATGGTTTTATGCTCTGTAGCAGACTTTTGTCTTTTTTTTAATTGCCCCTCAGTTTTGGCTGCTTCTACGTCCGGGGCCGGGCCCCACGGGTTGTGGGACGAGGATAAAGAGTGTGCTGAGTATCGGCTACAGTTCTTAACACTCGAGGGATAAGATTTCTTAGGAAAACTGGCAGCTGTGTTTGTTCCTCCTCGGCCGTTTTAACACACAGCCAGGTCTCTCTGTTCGGCTGCGCCCGCTGTGGCTGTGGCTGTGACTGTGCCGGGCTAAATTTATGCTGCTGGCAAGTCCCATTGAAGTGTCTCGGTGGCACCGTCGGTGGGAGTCGTGTGTGTAAGCACCTGCAGACCTGGGCCTGCTGAGTGTAATAGCAGATCTGCCTCGGGAGATTACGGGTATGATACGGGCGACGCGTAATGGATAGGGCAGTCTGTGTACAAATTTCAAACGGCTTGCTACACCCCTTAAGGATAGTGGCTGTCAACAGTATTAGCACATTACACACACAACAACCGCCTCTCATATTACCGTGGCCCCTGCTCCCACATGAGGGCTCCTCCCCCAGCTCCCAGCAGGGAATTGCTTCGGGGGGGGGGGTACCTCTTAAACACACACAAAGGAGAAAACACTGGTGGATCTGATTCTTGGAGCGCCACTGTATTAATGGCCAAAGGAGGAAAATACCACCCGTGTTTAAATTAGCATGGACAGAAGTTCAAAGGGAATTACATGTAAAAGATAGTTCCGGAAGATTTAAATTTTTAACCTGATGAGAACTTGTTTGAATGACCAAAGCCCAATGGAGGGGTGCATTCTGCAGCTATGCCCCTAAATCAAGACCTACCCTGGTGACAGCACTTTATTTTTGATGTCAATGGAAAGGCAGGAAGATGTGGAAACTTCCATACAGGGGCTGATGTTAAAAATATTTGGGTTTTGTTAGCATATAGTTTTGAAGGCGTTCTGTCTATGGCCTGGGAATCTACAAAAGTTTAAACAAAATGAAGATCTAACGAAGAAATACTAGCATTCGTTGGTTAAACTCGTTTTTATGCTAAAAATGTTTAGCATCCCTTTTCAGACTGGTACAAGCACAAACTAAGCAGAACAAGTTCTTTTCTGAGTTCAGATTGGACTTAAGTGTGTGGTTTTCTGGTCTTCCATGCTGAGCAGAAACATCACAGATTAGCATCAGTGAAGACATTGATATTAGCCAGGTGCAGTGGCTCACGCCTGTAATCTGAGCCCTCTGGGAGGCTGAGGCAGGTGGATCACCTGTGCTCAGGAGTTTGAGACCAGCCTGAGGAAGTGTGAGACCTCATCGCTACTAAAATTAGAAAAACTAGCTGGGCCTTGTGGTGGGCGCCTGTAGTCCCAGCTACTTGGGACTCTGAAGCAAGAGGATGGCTTAAGCCCAAGAGTTTGAGGTTACTGTGAGCTAGGACACCACAGCACTCTACCCAGGGTGACAGAGTGAGACTCTATCTTCTAAAAAAAAAAAAAGAAAGAAAGAAAGAAACAGGACACTCAATGCTCTCGGAGAGCTTAGCAGTAAAATAGCCACACACACAAAAAAAAGAATGGTCTGATGTTGAACACACACAACTTCTCTTTCCATGATCAGGACCTCTATTTTAATAATAATATTAAAAATCTGCTAGATGGGCTTGGCGCCTGTGGCTCAATGGGCTAAGGAGCCAGTCACGTACACCTGAGCTGGTGGGTTCGAATCTAGCCCAGGCCCGCCAAACAACAATGACGGCTGCAACCAAAAAATAGTCGGATGTTGTGGCGGGCACCTGTACTCCCAGCTACTTGAGGGGCAGAGGCAAGAGACTCGTTTGAGCCCAAGAATTGGAGGTTGCTGTGAGCGGTGATGTTAGAGCACTCTATCCAGTGTGACAGCTTGAGGCTCTGTCTCAAAAAAAAAAAAAAAAAAAAATCTGCTAGATGTACAAACCATAGTATTGATTCTATTGTTTGCTTACATTCAGCATCTGAACACTATGGAGACTCATTCACCCGTATTCTCCATATATTAGGACGAGGTGTGTTCCAGGCAGAGTGCTCATCTCCAGAGATCCAGATACAAAGAGGCACTGTCCTGGCCTTAGGGATCTTATCTAGATTAATATTTCCTTTATAATAAATACTGTGTGCTGTGTGCCAGGCACTAGTCTAAGTGTCTTGTCTATATTAACTCATTGAATCACCAAAACAATCCTATATAATAGTTACATTATTATTAGTTGAGGAAACAGAGGCCCAAAAATTTAACCTGCCCAAGGCCACACACCTGGTAGTTGGGCAGATCAGTTCCAGAGCTCCTGCTATTAACTACTACTCATGGGCTAATTGAAGGTAGAAACAAGCAACTACTTTCAACATAATTTTTAGTTGACCCCAGAAACTCCAGAAACTCAGGCATCTGTAATATTTAGTTCAACAATTGGGCAGAGCTTTTTTTAAACAGGAAAAAAAAAAGGTATGAGTCAGTTTGTAAAGGGACAGAAGATAAAAGAGTCAGACTCTAAAAGCTACCAAAAAGCCAGAACAAAATGAAATTTAATGGGGATGAAAATCAGAGTTTCTTAAGTGCAACAACTTCCCTGCTGTACAAGTCCCAGTGGCTGAGATCTAATGTCAGGGTCTGGGGGCCCTTGGGCTCCATGGAAAGCCAGTCACGGGACATGGTAGACAGACAATGTCTTTTCCAGTCACGTAATTTTTGAGTCTTTTGTTTTGAGACACTCCTTAGAGACTCTGGCAAATCAAGGCCAATTCAGGAAAGCAAAAGCTGTTTGAGTACATGTCATATGGGAAACTGGGAACTTTAGCCAATAAAACAAAATCTGTGGTTTGAGGAACGTGAACCTTATCTTCAGATTTTTTTTTTTTTTTTTTTTTAGAGACACAGTCTTACTCTGTCACCCTGAGTAGAGTCCATGAGCATCACAACTCGCAGCAACTTTAAACTGCTGGGTTCAAGTGAGGGTCTCGCCTCAGCCTCCCAAGTAGCTGGGACAATAGGCGCCCGCAACACCTGGCTTGTTTATCTATTTTTAATAGAGACAGGGGTCTTGCTGTAGCTCAGGCTGGTCTAGAACCTGTGAGTTCAGGCTATCCACCTGCTTTGGCCTTCCAGAGTGCTAGGATTAGAGGCATGACCCATCGGGCCCAGCCTATCTTCAGGTATTTGAAGGTCTATCTATTATATGGTCAGATGATGAGATTCAGAGGGCGGCGCTTGTGGCTCAAGGAGTAGTGTGCCAGCCCCATAAGCTGGAGGTGGCGGGTTCAAATCCAACCCTGGTCAAAAAAAAACAAAAAAACAAAACAAAAGATGAGATTCAGATATGGCTTCTGAGCACAGAATTCAAGACAAGGGAGAGGTGCTCCAAAAACAAATGTTTGCTTTCATAAAAGGAACAAAACTTCTTCTTCTTCTTTTTTTTTTTTTGTAAAGACAGAGTGTTGCTTTATCGCCCTCGGTAGAGTGCTGTAGCATCACACAGCAACCTCCAACTCCTGGGCTTGAGCGATTCTCTTGCCTCAGCCTCCCAAGTAGCTGGGACTACAGGTACCCGCCACAACACCTGGCTATTTTTCTGTTTTGCAGTTCTGCCGAGGCCAGGTTTGAACCCATCACCTTCGTTATACGTGGCTAGCGCCCTACTGGATGAGCCACAGGTGCCGCCCAGGAACAAAACTTCTTAAAAACAAAGCTCCTCAAAGCAGCTGCTCTGTGGACAAGAAGCCCTTCCTCTGTGTCTCTGCAGGTGGGCCTGGCCAAACTGGCAGCCTTCGCCTTAACCTGCACCTGTTTATGTCATATGCTTTGAAAGTGCAGCTCCAAAACGTTGTTCCACCCGCATCCGCTTCACCATCTACCCAGTCCAGAGTTCTGATTTCAACAGGAAGTTGCACCAATGCCCTCCAAACTTCCTGCCACAAAGGATAGGAGTCCGCAGAGCCTTGAATGCCCTGAAATTTGAAAAGTACATTATCTCCGTTTCATAGATAAGGAAGTACCAGAGTGCCGAGTAAGCAGCAGCGGGAGAGGTGCACAATGCCTCCCTCTCACGCCTAGATTCCTGCTCACACTTGAATAACTGCTTCTACAGAACCAACTTTCACATTGTTACAGAGCAACTTAGTCCTAACCTTATTCTAGAAAATTGGTTTGGTCCCCAGTGGCCACTGGATCATTTAGCTGAGAGCTTACTATCATTTCTAAGTTAATTTGTGAGTTAATTGTAAATGTCTGACACTGCAGAAAATGGTAAATTGTAGAGATAAACCAGGGTCAGGAAAATCCTAACACTGAATAAAGTGAAGGGTCTGGAACAGCATCATCTTTGAGCTGCCTTCAAAGACAGCCCTGGCTGTGCACATTGGCTCAGGCCTGTAATCCTCTGGGAGGCAGAAGGGGTGAATTGCTTGAGCTCAGAAGTTTGAAACCAAGCTGAGCAAAATCCAGACCCCTGTCTCTACTAAAAATAGAAAAAACTAGCTGGGCATTGTGTCAGGTGCCTGTACTCTGGCTACTTGGGAGGCTGAGGCAAGAGGATTGCTTAAGCCCAGGAGTTTGAGATTGCTGTGAGCTAGGCTGACACACTCTTGCCTGGGACAACAGAGTGAGACTCTGTCTACAAAAAGGAAGTAAAAAAAAAAAAAAAGCCCTGCATTAAGTGTACATTGAATGTCTGAGTAAAAAATGCTTCCCAACTCTAAGGCTTTTACAATACCCCACACTCACAAGCTTTAACCTGGCCCTGTTTTTATCTAAATGTCTATCCAACCAACTGACACAAAAAAGAAGAACTCAGTTTCTACCTGTAGTTATTTCCAACTTGATGGTCTAGAGGTGGCACTTAGTATGGTGCAATCTTTCAACACTGAACACATATGCGTGGCAGCTATGAGTAAAATCATCACTTGTCTTTATTTTTTCTTCTCTTGCTACTTGACCTCTGTTGTTATTTTCCTCCTGGCAAGGTCAAGCCCTTAACATCAGGATTATGTTAAAAGAAAGCCCAGTGTTTTTCAAAACTTCTGAAATTATCAGGATTATGCAAAGTGAGGACTGGTTCTCCTTTGTAGGAGGAGAAATCTACATCTCATTTCCAAATGGTTCAAGTGTTTACCAAACGTTCTAGATGCCTCCCTTTTTGTTCACGGTATCTGAATCTGAGACAATCTATGTCTGTCCTCTATTCTCGGCAGCACATTTCTTGGGGTAATAACTTCACTAGTTACCATTTGTTACTGATTAGTCCACAATATATTAGAAAACGGAGTTAAATTGGAGTGCTATGGTAATTAAGCAAAAGACGGACAGGGAGCAATTTATTTTCTAACTTCTGCAAAAATCATTTCTGAGGAGTAGCAAGTTGAAAAACCACATCCTGTCACATCTTGCACAGTTAATTAGACACATCTCGAGTGATCAAACCCATGCCTGCCACGTGTCACCTGTCTTACCTGGAAGATGATAATCAATTCTCCGTTCATGGAAATTTTAGGGCAAGTTACACAAGGCTCGTGTACCAGCTTTTCTCTATTCCCAGACACACAGGTCAAAAGAGAAGTCAATGTTAGGCTGAAATTCCTGTAATTTACAATCTCCAGTTTGTGGAGCAGAGCCAAAGGGCTCTTGGCTACAAAGTGTAAACAGATCATTGTTGCCTCTTAATCTGGGTAATTGGTCCCAAATGCTGTTGCCACTTTTCAGAACGATGCTTTACATACTTTTTAAAGAATCTGGAACTTTTCTTCATTGGCAGGGATAAGTTTGGAGTGTAATTCAGTCTTTTCATCAGCACTAAGACTCCTATAAACAGCCAAGTGGTTCCATTTGGGGGCCTGCAGACACAGGAGGCTGAGGCCGGCTTCGAGAGCCCTACTGCATGTTTCCACGTTCTTCCAACTCTCATTCGCGCCCGTGGCTCAGCCAACTGCTGAGTATTTATTTAGCATGCACAGCTTCTGAAAGAGCTGAGCAGATCAGGCCACCTCTCAGAAGATGCCGGCCAGATTTCAGAAGCAGCGCTGCATCTCCTTCCAGCATAAGCTGTTCTTATGGTTAGACTCCTCGAGGGTAATGCACTGAAATGAATATGCTCTAAAACAGTTTGTTTTGTGGCATCATCTTCCGAGCAAACTCGTGGGGATGTCAAGTAGCAGAAGACAGCGGGGTGTTCTGGGATCAGACCAGGCTTAGGAGGGATTGGTAGGGGTACAGGCAATCTGATCTGGGCAGTTAATGTAGCTTTCTTGAGCCTCTGATTCTACACCTGCAAAAGTAGAGATGATAACAGATAACCTGCAATTCCTCATGAGGATTAAATGAGATAGTACATAGAAAGGTTATGGGGGTATTCTGCATATTATTATTATTATTATGTAAAGCATTTTACAATTTTTTTTTTTTTTAGAGACAGACTCTCACTTTATCACCGTCGGTAGAGTGCCATGGCGCGCCACAGCTCACAGCAACCTCCAACTCCTGGGCTTAGGCAATTCTCTTGCCTCAGCCTCCCGAGTAGCTGGGACTACAGGCACCCACCACAGCGCCTGGCTATTTTTTTGTTTTGCAGTTTGGCCAGGACCGGGTTTGAACTCGCCACCCTCAGTATATGGGGCCAGCACCCTACTCACCGAGCCACAGGTGCCACCCCATTTTACAATATTTTTTAAGCTCATCTTTTTGCTTCAACCTACACAATACAGGCAACAAATGTTCTTGTCCTATGAATTCTCTAGCTCAGCTGTTAGTATTCCAAGAACTCACACCTTTCCTTGTAAGTTTTGCAAGGCAAACACAAAATCAAAGCGTTCTCTGAACTTGTTTTTCCCTGAGACCTTCCTCTTTGCTTTTCCCAATGTCTTTAGTGACATTTGTAGGCCCTCATTTTTCTTCTAAATATTTCTAGACTACTATCAAGTTGTCTATTAACTATTACTGCTTGGCCAAATTCTACATATTTGGTTCTTTTTGTCCTTCTGTATTGCCCTGCCATTTTTGTACTTTTTTCCCCTGAATTACACTCAGCTTATCTCTATCTCTGCAGCACTGAGGCATCCTACATAATGGAGTTTTCCAAGTGGACGGTCAGCAAAGACTTACAGGAGATTTGGGAAACCAACTCCCTTCCTACTTCTGGGATAAGGAGATGAGGCGAGAATGAGCTGTCGACTTTGGCTTTTCCCGTTAATTTTACTGCTGTCCTCAGTAGTTAAAAAATGAGAAACTACGCCTCCCATTTGAGGTCTGTAAGTGGTTTGTTTTCAAATCACATTGCAATTGTGTTTTCTCCAGAGTGGCAGGAGAGCATTGTGCTGAAGTACAGAGACCCCAGAATGAGACATCTGGGGTTCAAATCACTTTTATGAGCAGTGTAACCTTGGGCAAGTTATATTACTTTCCTGTGCGTGGTCTTCCCTATCAGCACAAATGGGGATGACAGCATTTGCCAAGAATTGTTATGGTAAACCAAAGTGAGTGAATAGGTGCAAAGTGCTTAGAACAGTGCCCGATTGTGGCAAGCACTCAAGAAACGTTACTCAATAGTATATCAGCCAGGTTCTGATGTGTAAAAACTCTTGTGTGTAGTTAATTATGAAAATGCTGCTTATTTCCCCTCATCTGCAGTCTGCTTTCCATTCCTCTTATTGAAAATTTGCTTCGCACACTCTTTTTCCCACTTCAGAACACTATAGGAAACACAAAATAAAATAAAACAGCAAACCCAAAAGTATCTTCTAGTTCTCTCCCCACTATCCATTATCTATTCATCATCCGTAAAGTGAGATGAAAGTTCTTTTAGGAACCCGAAATGCAATCACAGCTTTGTCCCAAAGTTAGCAAGTCTGGGTTAGGTTTAGTAAAACCTGGTTTGAATTTCATGTGAACCCCCTTTCTGTTCTCAAATGCCAACGCAGATTTATAGTTTCAGGTGGATAGCAAATAAAATTTGATAAGCTCACCTGAGTTTTACTTTGAGTTTGTCATTTGAATGAACACAAATTTCATATCGTCTAAGCCTTATATTTACAGTTTTTCTGCCATTTTCATCTCAGCTAATAAAAAAAAAATAAGTAAGAATTGAGACACACAGTCCCGTATGTAAGCAAAGTGCGGAATTGTAGAATGCATGCATTCCTTTGTCTCAAAAACAATAAATTATGAGGAAAATACCATATTATTTGTAACATGTACCATAATGGATCAAAATATTTTTTGCAGAATATCCCCCTTTAATTAATATTCCATTTATCTCCCATGAAATTCCAAGCTGACCAGATGACAATTAGGAAAATTAGCTATTTCTGTCAACATTCAAAGAGCTATATCACACCGTCTTTTGGCTCAAATTATGACTTTAAAATCAAATGTGCACAATTTAAACTTTTGCCACTTTTTAAAATTTCAGATGAATATGAAGGCACAAATGGTTAAGTTTGCATTTCTAAAGTAAAGTTCAAGTTGTAGCTCAGCCCTTCATCCAGGGACTGTGCTGTGTACCCTTACATTGTGCACTCTAGCTGAGAGCACACCAACCCCCACCCCCGCCCCCCCGTTTCCCTCAACCAACACCCCCCCCCCCCCCGGACAAGCAGGTGTTTTTGACAGCAGGGGGGGGGTGGGGATTTGGGTGCCTGTGTTTTTTGTTTTTGTTTTTTTTTTTTT